>OY660866.1:24307775-24515275 GCA_962446985.1 Xyrichtys novacula | reverse complement strand
TCTTTAAGTAAAGACATCACATGAATGCATTAACAACCAATGCATAATGACTAACCTGCAACATATCTGTCAACAGCCAGTTGAAAGCTTCTCAATTTCACTGTTTTACAGCGCACTGCTTTCAAAGGGCAGTGCACGATGCTGCATGTACAGGCAGCTGTGGAGACTTCTTTGCTGTTTCCCTCTTAAAAAAGGATTTTCAGCTTCTCATGTTTTAATTTATTCTGTTTGGTGTTGCTCTCCTGGGTTGGCTATAGTTGCACAATCAGACATCATCACCTTATCTTCTCACTAGCAGTGATTTGCCCCAAATATTTCCCGATGCATCCTCACACTGGCTCAGCTTCATTTAAATTTCACTGGGCAGCTAGCCAGGGTGTAGATTTTGGCTGTTTGCATTCACACACACACAGGAAGTTTTTAAGGGATTTGTGAATGTGTAAGTTGAGCATAGGCTACATAACATCCTAAATATCACAAACCTTGTCATGTTTAACCCTGTCTCTCTCCATCAGGGAGACTCTGGGGGCCCTTTGGTTTGTCAGGAGCCATCAGGTCGCTGGTTCCTAGCCGGTGTGGTGAGCTGGGGCAGAGGCTGCGGGCGTCCAGACTACTATGGTGTTTACACCCGCATCACCAGACTCACCGAGTGGATAAAGCAGGTCATCAGCAGCTACTGAGACATAGTGGATATTCATCATGTTAAACACTCTAATGCTCTGGACTTCAAGCTGTCAACACTTTCATATAGAGGGCAGAAGATGTTAGACTGTGTCTCTTTGAGAACCTTCAGAACTGAACACTACAGTGGCAGCAGGGTCATATAACAGTTTACTGCGCTGCTTTTAGTTGATAATAGATAACCTGTATTTGTGTTTATATGGCTGCTTCTTTGACTCTGTTTCCAATGACAACAATACTAACTAAGTACTAACTGACCCAGATGGAACTTAAGGTGGCTGATGCCTTATCCATTAGGCCACTGGGCCCTTGTTTATGTATGAAAAGTCCCTAATGGCTACCTATATGATTTGAAATAACAAGGGATTGTCACAGGGCGGACTCTAAGAGACCGTTCTCACCCAAAGTCCGCTTAGAAGGTCCGGATCAGGGACCAAATGTTTACATTGTTGCATTCTGCATTTGGTCTAGTTAGCATTCACATCGGACTAAGTGAACCAAATGGTTTAAAAAAAGAGGGAAAATTACCATGGGAAATCCCTGTCTGTCACCTGCTCATTTGGGGCACAATCTTCATTGTCCCACAACGCACAGAAAGTAACTGACCAGAGAGAGCAATAGGCTTTTTGATTCACACAATTCACCAGAGGTGGCAGAGATGTTGTGCGATGAGATGCCGGCCATTAATGCAAAGGAAAGCCGATAACACATTGTCAGCGTGTTTCAAACCCTCAGCCATTTGTCAAGTTTTAAGGACAGTGCGGCGCAACCTCTGGCCGGGCATAATTTCCCGGCTTTATTACATGGTAAATGTGTTATTGGTTTGTTTTGACATTTAAAAAATCCGGCTACATCAGGGCTGCTTTCACACCCACCGCAGACCGGACCATGGAAGGGGACAGAGCATTTTCAAGAGGACCACAGTCCGTTTGTTTGATCCAGACCATGGTTCACTTGCGCGGTCACCCAGACCAAAGGAGTGAGGGGACCATGGTCCTTTTAGAACGAACCAAAGAGAACCTAGTGTGCATGCACCTTGAGTATTTCCAACAAATCAAAAGAGAATTGATTATTCTTTAAAATCTGTGATTTAGCTTCAGTTCTGGGCTCTGGCACTCAGAGTTGTCGAAAATGAACCAAAACTGGGTCACAGGGCTGGAGCTGTTGCTTGTATTCAAACAGAAAATCAGCATTTCCCTGTCTCCCCGAGCAGGGCACACACAGGTCTGAGGATGGGGGCTGATGCTTGTTTCCCCACCAGAAATGATGATTCTTTTAAAATGTGTCACCATCAACAGCCTGAAATCATAAAAGCCATTATCCTGATGGTTACAGGGACAATTCAGTGTGTTTTCACTGTGTGATGATATTGCCACTCAGCTTGAGAAGGGTCCAAGGTGCCAGACACAAAATACATATGTGATTAACTTAAGGAGAGGTTTACAGCTCATTTAATCTGTAACTCTTAGGTCAAGAAATATTGTTAAAGGGGACCTGCCATCAAAAATGTAATTTTGTGTGTTTTTGTGTCAGATAAGGTCCATATTTTGTTCGTCTTATGTTGTAAATGTGAAAACAAACCATTACATCGTTTGCATTCTGTAAAGGTTTAAAATAAAGAAACAGGTAAACCAGACCAATTGAAAAAGCAGGTCCTTCTGACGTCACGCCGACCTTGCTCATTATTATTCATGAGCGCGTCCTCGGTGAGCCGCGCCCACTCTCTTGTTCTCGAACTCATTCACAGTTAACATCACTCTCCAGCCAGAGCGAGACCCAGCTACCACTGTATCCGCTATGGGTCTCTTCCAAACGACCGGTGTTTCCTTGGGTTCACTGCCGGGAAAATGAACTTAAAGCTGGACAGAATGAATGAGAAAACACAGCTGGAGATCTCCGGCTTCTTCTTCAACTTCCACCTCCTCTTCGGACTCGGGGTCTAAAATATATGGTTTAATACCTGCCGTTTTTAGCCTTTAGCATTAGGTGACCAGACGTCCCCGATTTCCGGGGACAGTTCCCAAAATGGGTATGAAATTTTGATGGCAGGTCCCCTTTAATGCTGGTTTGACTGAAAAGACTTAATGCAGAAGTTAGCAAAACAAATGACAAACAAGTACAGCAAACAGCTCTGTCCTTTTTTATTTGCCCTCAACTTCCTCTGATGAGGATTCATTCACTACCTGACTTCCTTTCTTGGGTTTTGGCATCTCAGTGTCCAGGTCAAAGCCCATCATGGTAGCTGTGGAGCGTTTAGGTTCTATCAGGGATGTACATGCAAATCGATCCCTGACTGCATTATCAAGGTGTATTAGTCCAACTCTGAGAATTCGACACCGTATAATTGCAGTTGGATGAACGTATTCGCATCATACGTGTATCCTAGGAGTCCATTTTGAGTCAGACTGACAATACTTTCTAACATCATGTAAATACAGTGATTGAGAAAAAAATTAATTAAATCTGCAAAACTCATACATTTAAGAAAGTGCATTTAAAACTGTAAAGTTACAGTTTTGAATTTAAGTCATTTTAAGGTTTCTGCTTTGTTTTCCCAGCTCTGGTGTCGTGTTGCCATGATGAAAAATCCAGCCAAGTTGCTTTTTCTGTTGAAAAAGAAAGAAAGAAAAGGATGACTTTCTGTTTACTGTCTTTTTTCTTCATCCCTCCATGGCTCCCTTGGGTTCCTCTTCCTCTCACTCAACACATTAATGGGTTAAACAGCTGAAGGCTGTGTGTGTTTTCACTGTGGTGAAGATTTGTCTTGGGAGCTGTGGTTGGACTGGGATAGGATGTGGGAGGAGAGTGTGAGCAGATATCCAGCAGGAAAAACAGTGAGCAAGAGAAAGATGAAAGGATTTCTAAGGACAGGCAGAAGGATGAAGCACGAGGCATGACTGCAAAACATACATTTTTCCACTTGCTATGTACAGATTAAAATTCCTCAACTTTGCCCACTCTTTTTGCTTTATTATAACAGGTTTCTGCAACTAGATAGAATTATAGAATAGAAATAAAGCTAAATCAGAATATTGTGTAAAATATTAATATATGTTATGGGGGAAGTCATGATCTGTTGGAAGTCCAAACAACAGATGTTGCCCTCATAATAACCTGACCATTTAATGGCACTCTTGATTTGACCTTGACCTTTTTGACGTGTGCAGCAATCAAAGCTGCCCTGAGCAGACAGTCACAACACCAAGTAATACATGAGAAGCGCCTTAGTATCTGGACCATTCACCACGAATAACACGACAACAGTCAAAAACCAGGGCCAGGCTCACCCGGCAGCAGAGGGCGCTTCATGGTGCTTCATGCAAAGACAGCATGTAAGATTAGAAGGAGGGGTGCACGCAGTGTTTCAAATATCAACACACCATGCCGGTCTGTGTACAAGCATATCTAAAGAAGTTTGATGATGCGTAATTGCCAAGTTAAACTGTGTGTTAGCTTGTTTGGCAGCTGCTGCCTGCTCTGCTTCTCCTCAATATTTTCAGAAATTGTTCAGCACACAAAAAAATACCAAAGTCCCCCTTTAACATATTGAACTGCTCTTGATTACTGAAACATTTTTGAGGGCGTACAAATGCACACAGAAATGTCTTAAAGTTAATCTCCTCTGTTTTTATGAATGGACAAAATACCTTTAAAGGCAGAATTCAACTACACTGAGTCTGGCTTGGGATTGCTTTGATTTTGATATTGTTTCCCACTACCAAACGATGAATAAAACATTGTTGGATCATGAATTAATAAGCATGATGGCGGGAATTAGGTTGCAGAGGAATTAAGGCTTATCAGACAAATTTATTTTATGCTTCATTATGCTGGCTAGCTGGTAGACTGCAGAAATCGTATAATTCACCAGGATTGTGTGTCTGTATTTATGTGTGTAACTTTTCAATCAAGCAGCTGTTTTTTGTGCGGACTTTTGGACAGTCTGACCGCGGTTGAACCTAATTCATTACAAGGCTGCATTTCTTTATGGAAGTGTTTTCTGTTTAGAAAATCTTGTCAACCTGTCTTAACATTTTCAGCCTTGAAATTCAAACTTTGAAGGAGGTAGTGAAATTGCTGAAACAGGACACAGCTTGTGTGTTTACATGCAGGTTAATGGAGATCAGATGTCTCAGATTTTCTCCTTGCCTGCTGGTGTCAAAAGGTCACAATGTTGCCTGACATGGTGCCACAATTGGATTTTTAAAGAAGAAAAAGGGACTGAGAGGAAACTAGGGAGGGGTAATTCTTTATAGCCATTCTTGAATTGTCAGTGAAAAAGTGCAAAGTGGGGAAATGAACTTGAAACTTGCTTTGCAAAAATCAAAACTTAAATCAAGCACCAAGAGACATGTGACCATGCATAATTCATCATAATCTGCGCTCTGCAGTCTGATGTGTGTGCATCTGTGAACAAACAAGAATATGTAAGGAAAAAAAATTAAAGAGACAGCAAGGGAGAAAACAAGAGATAATAAAAACCAGAAGGAGATAAAGAAAGCTCATTATATTATCTGGCCGTGAGTGAGTGAGTACATAAAGCGCTTTGATTAGTCTGACCCACATCTTCCTCTGACACGACCGTCTAATCAAAACTCTGACCGGCTGCAGTTTATCTCTCTAAAGAGGGGGATAACCAAGGAAAAGGAGCAGAAAAGTCTTCATTGCAAACACTTTACATCCATTCCTGCATTTTAATGGCCATTTTGTGAACACTCGTAATCCAATATTTAAGTTTATATTCAAATAGATTTCTAATCATGGTTGCAAAAAAGAGGTGAGGTTAATAATGACATCTGTTTTTTGCTGTCTGCTCAGTCTTCATAGGCATCTTTGAAAATCTCTATTAAAACGCTTTGAGTGTGTACAAAAAGACAAAATACTTTGAAAAAGCAATGTTTTTTCACCTCCATGTGAACCAGGCCTGAGACAACATTCAGACATCCAATTGACTTCCAGCAAATCCATGACTCCAGATGGTATTTTGCTTAAACTACAAAAAACTGGCTACAAAAACTAGCAGGACCAGACTTGGAATCAACGGGTCAAAGATTTTCAGGGGCCATTGAAAACAACCTGCATGAGAGGAAACTCATCACTGAGGTGGAGCAACATCAGTTCTGTAATTAGCTGGAGTGAGACGATTTGGCAAAAATAGATATAAAAAAAAGGATAAGATAAAAGAGGAGATGGAGGGTAATCTAGAGGGACAGAATTCAAGCTCTTTTGAAAAAAGGTGGTGATAATAGAGGGATGTAGGAGGAGGATATGGGAATGAAAGAGACAACAAAGAAATGACCCCAAAGCAACAGGATGAAAAACTCCATTTAGGCGAGCTCCAATCAAATAGACAGCATGACTGGGAGATGAAAAGAAGCCAATGATGAGAGGGAGTCAGAGTGCAGAGCTGAGAGGACAGGAGATGACAGGAGGAGGGAGGAGAAGGAAATTGAATTGAAAGAGTGAAGAAGATATTAAAGTGGAAAGAGATGGGAAGAGGGAAACAGTAGGCGGTGGAGGACACTGAGGTGGACCAGAAAAGACCCTCATAATGAGATCTAAGCACAGTCAAGTTTGAGCAATGAAAGAGTATTTTCAGTGAATTCAGTCAATCCAGACAGAATCACAGCATTTGAAGAGAAAACAAAAGACAGACGGTGATCATGTCACATTCACTGACTCAAAGTAGTCTGGACATCGAGGATAGTGGCACAAAGAGCGAACATGGGATAGTGGAAACATACTTGTCTAAAAACTATAGTTCTTGGTGATACCACTGTATACTGATGACATCCATCATGTTTCCACAATAAATCAAAAACGTGATTTAATTTGAACAAGGAAAGTAAAAATTTGCGTCCAAAACTCATGCAGGTTCATGCAGATTTGGTTAAGTGAGACTGGAAGGGATCTGCAGAAGGTTGCTGCAAGGTTTATGTGTCTGAATCATAAAAGCAGAATTATTGGAGACAAGGGGGCTGGAAAACATTTCCCTTTTCTCCAAGCATATGAGATGAAATAGAAACTAGCTTGGAGTGAAGGGTTGTGGGAAAGACATGGAGAGACAAGAACTTTAGACCTTTTGTGATTCCCTAGATGAGAAAACCATGCAACTGTTTTAAAACAAAGCCTATTTTTTCCCTGACTCTTGCTCTGACTCTTCTTTGTGTAAGAAAACAACCCCATTATTTTATGATCCCCCCAAAAGCAGCTCAGGATACACAGATTTTACCAATGAGGGCATGAAATATTCTCAAAAGCTAAACATAATTCATCCTGTTACCTGTTGCATGTGGTTGAAAATATTTCTACCTTTGAGCTCCTACTCTGAGTCTTGGTCCCTCGGTCATCCAACCTCACCCAGTCTTGATGGGTGAACATATAACAGAACAACAAAATATATTGAACTCCACAGGGCTTATCATGTAGAATCTTGTTTATAGACATCTGCAGCTTGTTGAGCAGCTGAACAGAAAGCAACAGACAGCTGAGTAAGTGGAGGTCACAGTCCAAAACAAGTAAACTAAACAAAAGCAAACCTGGTGTCCACAGTTTGGTCCAGAGCTGCATCTGGGGGCAGAAATCAGAGCTGTTCAGTGTCACTGAATCTGACTGAAACTCTGCTGTAGCTGCAGAAATGTTGAGATAAAAACTTTCAGATTGCTAAGCTAAAATGCAACATTGGACTTCTCCGCAAAAGCTTGATGCATTCAATGGTAGATCTGTGAAAGACTTTGGTCAACCTGCACTTAACCAAGTAGCAGCAAAGTCTGGTCTCTCTCTCTCTTTTTTTTTTTTTTTTTTGCAATTTTTACACTGTTTTTTATGTTTTTGTCATGTTTTGTCAACTACTGATAGGTCTTTCTGCTGGGAAAAGAGCTTTCATTGAGATGGAGTAAATCTGGACAACATCCAATCCCAGAGGACATCTGGAAGTGTTTTTTGTAGTTGGAGTGCTGGTGTAAAGGTGAAGGCCAAGTTAAAGGCTTGTAAATGGAGATATAGACTCTTTCAGTCATTATGGGAAACTTCAACTCTGCCTAACAAAAGTATTGGTGAAGACTGAGAAAGCATACTGTGAGTGCAGTTTTACTGAAAACCTGGTTAAATCAAAACAACTCTGATTCCAATGTGGATCTACCTGGCTTCACTCTTAGAAGGTCAGACAGAGATGATCAAGATAGTGGTAAGAAGAAAGGAGGAGGTCTGACTTTATTTGTTAACCAGAGATGGTGTAACTCTTTACACATAACTTTCACAGAGAAGTTGTGTTGTTGGCAGTTGTTCTTTGGCCATATTATGTTCCAAGGTAGTTCAGTCATATCATAACAATACCTTATTTGTTTACATCCAACCCAAGGCACTGGCTGAAGTTCAATGTGATGTTCTCCATGACAATTGCCAGTATACAGACTCAACATGGTAACGAACTGGTAGAAAAGGCTGGCACTGTGGTTGGAATCAAGTTGGACTCACTGAAGGATGTAGAGATGCATACTGAGGAAGGTGGAGGCCTTTCTAAAAAGTTTCAGAGTAATGTGGTTGTAGTTCTGTCTGTCTGAAATGTCAGGTACCTGCTTTTTTTAGACTTTTCTGTTTTTTAATTAATGTTATCCAGGACCTCGTTTCTTGATTTCCTCCTAGTTTTGTTCTCACACAAACCTAACAAAGACATGATGAGTTTCATTTGCAGCCAAGTCCTGTCTGCTCTTCTGTTAATGATAACCTGCACTCACTCGCAGTATAGCCGGAAGCACACAAGTGTAAAGGGAACTTGGAGGACATCTGCACTAACTTGGAACATATGCAGCCAAAGGCACTCTCAGCAGACTCACATGTAATGAGGAGCACTTTGACAATAACCCCTGCTTTGACGATCGGAAGATTGCCGGTCTAACTCACAAACCCATTGGCCAAATCAGCCTTGAAGGACCTTGAGAGTGATATCAGCCTCTAATCTTGAAAAAATCAGTGCTGATTATTATAGGCACCACTCCACCCAAAACTGTGCTCTCACTTTTTAAGGTTTTTATTATCTCTTGTCATTTTAAATAATCTTCAGTCAACAAGGGACTCTGATTTGACCAAACTTTTGTTGTTGTTAAATTCCCAGAGAAAGTGCCATTTGTGTCATTATTTCAGGAAAACCACCGCAAGGATATCACTTTTTATCATTTTTTACCCCATTCAATTTATATTTTGTAAGATTTTAGCACCTATTCATGTTCCCCGGAGACTGCGTCGTCCTCACTTTGGTTATCACCCAACTTCTCATCTTCCTCTTCAATTAGAAGCAGATATTTTTTTGTGTATTTAACCTAAACATCTTAAAAAAGTTCTATCTGCTGCCTTGACATCTAACTCAATTATTCATGCTCCTCAGACTCTTTGTTGGTGTGTTTTTAAGCATGTTTAAAGGCTGTCTAGAATTTACAAGGTTTAGCCTTTAAGGGAAGAAATACAGATCTTGCCAATAAGAATATTCACTGTGTGTTTTTGAAACCACAAACTTGTCTGCACATGCTCATCAAATTATAACACCCATAGTAAACATGTCTTTAATATACTACAAGAGACAACTTCATATTAAGCATCCAAATCCATCCAGTAAAAGCACCAATAGTCTAAGCTGTGGTGCCTCAAGATGCCAAACTCTGAAATGAAGCAGTCAGGAAACCTGTCTCATTACACCTTCTACTGATTAAACGAGTCAAACATCAGAGCTGGGAATGTCGTTACACCCAAGTTGACGGCGTACCAGTAAACAAGTCAGAAAACCAAGATGGATGCCTTCTGTTAGAGCGTCGCAAAGTGAGAGAAGCATGGAGGCTTCGGACATGGAGCACTGAGGTGCGAACTCTGTGAAATGTTTTTAATCACAACCCTGAGGACTGTGTTGAAAATTTTATCTGCACTAAATGTGATAAAATTAGAGAATTGCAGGATATACTGCTCAAAATGCACACGAAGCTCTGTCAAATCACTGAGCTAAATGCTATTTTAAAGAAGACGTCCAAACTTCAGGACACTTTTAATGCCACAGTTTTAATTGATATCAGAGTCAGCTTAGACAACAACAAGCCTTCAGTTCTGGTGCTACTTGACTTGAGTGCTGCCTTTGACACTGTTGACCACCAGATTCTTTTACATAGATTAAATGAACATGTGGGCCTCACAGGAAATGTTTGTTTTCTTCGTACCTTTGTGACAGAAAATTCCTTGTTTCAGTCGATAACCACTCTTCTACACACCGCAAGGTTACCAGTGAGGTGCCACAAGGATCAATTTTAGGACTGTTACTTTTTAATTTGTACATGTTACCTCTGGGTGGTGTCATCAGGAGACACAGCATCTCTTTTCACAGTTATGCAGATGACACTCAGCTCTATGTGTCTGTGTCTCCTGATGACAACAGGCAGTTGGAGTCACTTTTAAATTGCCTTTTAGATGTAACAGCCTGGATGTCACAGAATTTTCTGCAGCTCAACCAGGACAAAACTGAGGTTTTAGTAATTGGTTCAAAAGCTCAGAGAGAGAAACTGACCCCCAAACTCCACAAAATAGGACTTAACCCCAGCCAAGAAGCACAAAATCTCGGGGTGGTCTTTGATGCTGATTTTAACTTTAAAACTCATGCTAGGGGGGTCACTAAAACAGCCTTTTATTATCTTAAAACATTGCAAAAGTACGACCGTTTCTCTCTCTGAGCCAGACAGAGAGACTAATGCACGCTTTTATAACCAGCAGGCTTGACTGCTGTAGGCTTGACTACTGCTGCTTGAGCTTTGACTAGGACCAGGGAAGGAGCTCATATTACACCCATTTTAAAGTCTTTGCACTGGCTGCCTGTAAGTTTTCGCAGTGATTTTAAAATTCTTTTACTAGTTTATAAAGCTCTATATGACCTGGCACCAGAATACCTTACAAAGATGATTTTACTCAATGAATCAGGACGGCCTCTCAATCTTCTCTTTTAGTTGTTCCACAGAGCAGAACAAAAAGATTGAAACCGTAAAATGTAACCTAA
Source organism: Xyrichtys novacula (assembly GCA_962446985.1). Classification (NCBI taxonomy): domain Eukaryota; kingdom Metazoa; phylum Chordata; class Actinopteri; order Labriformes; family Labridae; genus Xyrichtys; species Xyrichtys novacula. Next base: position 24,504,567 of record OY660866.1, on the reverse strand, counting down.
AAACTCATCTATTTAGCCTGGCTTTTATGTGAAGCTTCATTGTTTTAATTACTGTTATAATTAATTTATTTGTAGTATCACTTTTTACCTTATTTTATTAATAAATTCAAGTTTATATTTTATTTTCTGTTTTAGTCTATTTTAATAACTTTTATTTTTCTTGTCCTGATGTAAAGCACTTTGTGCAGCAATTTCATTGGTATGATCAGTGCTATATAAATAAACTTTGATTGATTGATTGATTGATTGATTAGTTTTGTTGCTTAGTATATGGATCCTACTGTCTCTCGCAGCCCAGGGTAGATGGGATGGATGGGCCGTGAGAACTAGAGAGTACCCCCCTCACTCAGGTTTGGTTATGTTAGGCCAATGACACCTCAGAAAAGCTGGCAGTAAGGTCTGGTGTCTCAAAGGCATCTCCCTCCACGCAAGCCTCCATCCATCCACAAGCAGGACCTTCCCAGGTTATAAACTGATGCATACAGCATGAGATATTCCAAGAGATAGCATCATATTCAGCAAAAATATAAGATATTTCTTTGATATTTTCACAGGGGGGAAATTCCAAAATTACAGCAGCATAAAGGATAAAGAAACTTAGAGTTAAAAAAGATGTATACATGAGTCATATTTACTATAAATACACATTGTACAGCATATACATATAATTATGACTTATTGCACACTGGGGTTTCTGTTGTGGAGTCTTACAGCTGCAGGAAGGGATGACCTGTGATACCTCTCCGTCACACGCTTTGGTTGGAGCATCCTATCCCTTAAGGAGTTCCTCAGTGCAGTGAGTGTGTGTTGGAGGAGGTGAGAGTCTCTGTCCAGCATGGATGACAGCTTGTCTGTATTCCTCCTCTCCCCAGCCTCCTTCACAAGATCCAGAGGGCATCCCAGGACAGAGCTGGCCTTCCTTATAAGTTTGTCCAGCCTCTTCCTGTCAGCTGCTGCTCTGCCCAGCAGACCACTCCATAGGAAATGCAGAGGCCACCAGAGTCATAGAAGGTCTTCAGGAGTGCCCCCCGCACTCCAAAAGACCTCAGCTCTCTGAGCAGATAGAGTCTGCCCTGTCCTTCTTTGTAAAGTGCGTTGGTGTTATGAGTCCAGTCCAGTTTATTCTTCAGATGAATACCCAGGTATGTATAAGACGTCACCATCTCAAAGTCTCTACCCTGAATGTTCACTGGGGATGGGGGGGGGGGGGTTCTCTAGCACCACTCCACAAAGTCCCAGACAAGTTCTCTGTATGCCCAGTCGTCCCCGTCAATGATGAGGTCGGCAATGGCAGAGTCATCTGACTTCTGCAGGTGGTAGATGGGTGACAGGTGGGAGAAGTCTGTAGTGTAGAGGATGAAGAGGAATGGTGCCAGTACAGTTCCATGGGGTCCCCTATACTACAGACGGCCGTCTTCAACACACATACACTTTCAGCTGATTCATCCTAAACCAGCTGAACCTTCCTCATTTGATTTCAATTGGACAAACTTGCTTACATGCATTTAAAAAGTCCAGTTTCAGTCAGTCAGGCTATTGCAATAAATCGATTTTTTAAAGTGAATACAAACTTATTGTATGAATAGCACTAGTTTACAAAGCCGTTCTCTGCACCCAAGTTCATTTCGGGCAAATCTTACCATGCCACAGTAAAAATACTTAATATCTTAATATCTAAAAGCTTGATCATGCCAGACCTAGTATGTACCCATGGATATTTTTCCTCATTCTTTAGTCTTTGTTTGGACATTTTGTTTTCACTCTGCAAGCACAAGCTCCCACATAAGTAGAGCTTTCACTCCTCTTCTTCATGTGTGCGCTGTACTTTGTCCTTCCACCTCTGTGGCGTCTGTTTGGCTGACCGCTCTCCATTCTTGGCTGGCCAACAGGAAACAGAAGAAGCAGAACACAGCCAAATCCTCAGAGTGGTAGGAGGTTGAGTATTGGGTGATGAATTGCCAGACTGGAGAAAGGGAGGGCTATGAAAGTGGGTGAAAGATATATTATGGGAGGTGTAGGAAAGGCAGTAAAAGTTCCCTGAAACACAGCAGAAACGATAAGCAAAGAACTAGCGTAAGTTTTGCTGTAGCAGTCTATGACTTAATCCCTTCAGCCCATCCCAGTCCCTTTTTTGGCTGGACTGGGTCATGGTTTCCAGGTTGCTGACCCTGAACTGGAACAAACTGCTAGATTTTACAGAGACAGTGAGTCGGTAAAACAGCTGGTAACAGACAGTCTTTACGAGAAAGTGCGGTTTGTGCTTGCTGTATAATTAGCTGCCCTACCATTGGAGCCATCCTTTCAAAACAAGCGAGTTTAAAGACTTGTCACAAGTTTGTTTATGAAATGGAAATCCCCTCTTGGTTGGTCTTACTCTATAAGATTAAGAGATATCTCCTCTGTGTTTGGATTCTCGATGATAACCTCAGCCAACCTCCCATCTCAAATCAGCTCTCGATCTTAACTCACAAAATGTCTTGACAAAACTATGTGGTTGTCAAAGAAAATTGTTGGTATCATTTTTGAGGTTTTTGGTTCAGACCATGCCGGCTGGGCCTCTGAATTACCCAGAACACCCCCAGATGTAAGATCTCACAGTGGGTGCCCCACTCATTCATCTGGAAAGAAGAGTTTTTTTCTTCGAACTCTAAGAGAGTGACAGAGAGGATATAAAAAAAAAAAATCCAGTTATTTTTTTAGATATTTCAAGCTCTAAATTTGTTTTTATTAAGCTCTGGATTTGCTTTAGTATTTGTGTGGAGGTTGGCAAAAAGTAAATGAAGGAAAGTAAATATTTTAAGTTTTATTAGCTTATCTTATGATGACATATGCATTTGGAGTTCTGTCTGTCTTTTTGATGCAGTTTATCAGCTGAGAAAGATAAGGCTGCTCGACCTTCACAGTAGGGTTCAAATATGGTATGTTTTGCAGCTGAACAATGTTTGTTTGAAAAGAGGGGTGGGCAAAAATGGCCCCCTTTAAAGACAAGGTTCCTCATTATCACCATCAGTTTTTTTTCTTTTTATATAGCACCAAAGTATTATCCCATGATGCTTACCAAAAAAGCTGGTCTAGACCATACTCTGTTTATAATGACCCACTGAAATGAATGGATAAGCTTGAGCCCCATCTCCAACCACACGAGTGAAGCATTTTCCAGCACTCATCAAGTTACAGTGGAGAGGAAACACTTTCTCGAACAGGCAGAAACCTTGAGCAGAACCAGATTCGTGTTAGACAGTCATCTGCTGAGACAGAGCTGGGTTTAGAGAGGGAAGAGAGGAAGATGGAGAGAGAGAAAGAGTGAGAGATGGATAGAAGAGAGACTGGTGGAGGGAGATGCACTCGTAAAGTGCTTTCAAACAGTTTTCCGCAGTAAGAGCTGTAATGACTGTAACTTTGCCTTGGATAAACCAGATTAGAGTCACTGAGAGGAGTTTCTTTTCTAGTGTTGATTCTGTCCTCCTGGGATAAAGACTGCATTCCCCATGAGCACCGTTGCCTACTATCCTTCCCAGCGCGTGCATTTGAAGTGGAAGCAAATGAATGGAATACAGGTTATGTTTTTAATGCAGCTTTTCTTGGTTCAAAAATCTTTTTGCAGGATGCAGGGGGATGAGGCAATGTAATGAGGTCACTGTTACTCTCAGCTGGAGGGGTGAGCAGGGAGTGTTCAGTCTCGAATCTGGGATATGGCAAAATATTCTCATTCTGTGCACTGTGCCTTTAAATGCCTGGGCTCAAATGCAGGGTATCCAGAGTTATAGACCTTTTTCATTACATTTTTAACTGGCCTTTTGAAACACCAAACACCCCCCAAAAAAAAGAAAAAAATCAAGGCGACTGTCAGCTGGCTGTTTTTATGAATTCAACAAGGTCATTCTTATGTGAGCAACTTTATGACTGTTTTTGCATTTTAAAAAATCTCTTACCTAAAAATGTCTTATCTCTCTGGGGACCGCTCTGTGCTGTTGAGTTCAAATAAAATGAAAATACCATTTTGAAGTATTACAGAGAAAAAAATATGCGTAAGAGATACAAAGACTAATCTGTATCTCTTAAACATAATCCCCATTACATGACGAGCACATATTTTCTTCTGCTTGTCTCATCTTCTCTCCCAAATTATCTTAACAGAGCATCATCATCTTATCAGAGATTGATGGAGAATCAGATTTGAGTCTGGAAGAGATATGGGTTTGTGTTAATGACAGCAGTATTCAAAGTGTCAGCATGATTTAGGGACTGCAGTTGGGAGTTTATGAGAGGTGATAAAATGTAGTTATTTCTGGTGCTGAAGGAAAAGCAGTTGTTGCTGTCCAGAAAGTGAGTCATGGACAGAGGGGTGCAAAATGTGGATTGAAGAGAGAAGGAGGGAAATAGCTGACCTGAATTTGTGTTTGGGTGGTGACAGTTTCCTCATGCTACATTAAACTCTGTGTTATAAAACCTCAACAAAGAGACACAGTGTTTAAGTGGTGAAATGGTGGGCCTGGATAAATAGTGTGACTAGTTTGACCAACTTTATTTAATTGAACTTGTGCCAATTTATTTAACCACTCGAGCAACAATTGAAGTCAAATCTTTCAAAACTAATGAAAAAATACAAAACTGGTGTTTGTTTTAAAGGTCCCCTATTATGAAAAACCCACTTTTGGGTGGTTTTCAACCAATAATATGAATCCCCTCGAAGCCGACCCCCCCAACTTGAAAAAAAATAATTCTCTCCCTCTCTTGTTTTCCCCTCCTTTCTGAAAATGGGCAAATGGAAAAGCTGTGCGGTTATGACAACATAACCACATAAGCCCCTCCTACATGTTGGAGGCAGCGTCCCTGATAATTATTAGCCCAGCCCTCTAAAACTTCTTTGCTGATGTAGCGTCCACCATTTTGGCCCTCACATTCACCGCTCCGGTACAACGACTATGTCTAAGCTACGACCCAGCCGCTGTGTGATTCTTGGCTGCACAAACGAAGACAGGATTTCTTCCTCCTTCGTCAGAAGATTTAAGGACCCAGTGGATTAATTTTATTTTGATGGAAATGTACCCACAACAACTCAGAAATTGTTGTATGTGTGTGCTAACCATTTCAACACGGACTGTGTTACCCACAGGGGCAGGATGTGCTAAGAAGCTGAAGATAAAACCTGGATCCGTACCGACTGTCCGTGTCAGGGACCCAACTTCAGTTAAGTTTTACCATTTTATGTTGCTTTACCACTGCCCATATAACTAGTGCTTTGGCTACAATCGTGTGTTTTCCATTGTTGGTATTCGTCTTTGAACGTGCTTCTGTTCACTTTTATTCCTGTGAGCAGCGGGTGTTCCTCGGGGGCGCAGAGGCAGGCTGGTGATTCCAACTGCGGTGGTCTGGAGGTCCTCTGAAGAGGTCCTCAGAAAATCTCCAGACCACCGCTCCTGGACCACCGCGGTGGTGCTGGCAGTTCAGAGTGGCCTTGGGGAGGACGATAGGGATGGGCACGGCAGTTCTTTCAGATGTACCGAATCACTAGAATCAGTTCACTAAAAAGATTCGTTTACAGAATCATTCAGTGCTTGGCGGGAGGAGCCTGTGACTCTGACTTCCTGAACAGATACACTGCTGAACGGTTCAGGATTCAGTTCAGATCATAGCTTCTGGGACCGGGAGACGAGATTGTGCTGTGGCTGTGTTGCTTTGACAGACAGGTTTGTAAAAATGAACATGTTTATAAATCATGATGTTTGAAGTGTACTGTCCTATGGTATGCTATTTATCTACTCTGTAAATTCAATGAGCGATTTGTTCACTGAAAATTTATCCCACTGTACATTCTGTGAAAAATTGACACTGAACCCTTGCAAATCACAATAATGACATGATCAGACAGTCACGCATTTCTCTAAATGCGGGTTTTATACACTATTTGTTACATGCTGTGTGCTGCTATATATGCAAGTTGTTGTAGTGGCAATTTAGCAGAGTTAAAAAAAGGTTAGTTTTCCCAGAGGTACACTTGAACACAACACATCCCTATCTCCCTCCGTCGCTCCTGTCAAGAGCAACAGCTGGTGAGTCTCACTCTCTTCTCATTACTACCAGCCTAACATTCTAAGTTTGTTTATTTGGGAACTAAATCTGTTAAAAACAGGAAACAACAGTCGCCATGAAAGCGTATTCCTCAGACAAAAGTGATTCCAGAGAGTGTAGTTCACTGCGCTTGTTCACCAAGTGATTCAGGCATCTGCGCTTGTAGTCCCTCGCTTGCTGGCTGCTCGCCCAGCAATGCTGCATGCTATGGTTGAGGCGCTGCTGACAGCTCAACTTAAGTGAGAAATGAACAAATCACTTGAGGAAGTGATTTGGTTCAGTATGTTCACATAAAAGATTAGGTTCATTTGAACGAATCATTTGCGAACGACCCAACACTAGAGGAAGATGTTTACACACAGCTTATTAAAGGTACAGGCGTATAATCAGCCTGTTCTCAGTGGAGCTCAAAAAGAGGAGGGTACAGGCTGGCTGATATCCACAAATATATTGGTGTTTTAGACAACAAACTTCAAATTTACTATTGTGGGACCTCTGGGACCGATTTAAACTTGATGAAATATGCCATGATAGGGCACCTTTAAAACTTTTCATTCTCGAAGTTGAAGCCTTAACTTGATAATTTTCAGTTGACATTTATAAAAGCATCAAAGCCACTTTAAGCACTGTAATCCCTTCATTTGGTACGTTAAAGACTACATGCACTTAAAAAAAATAGTGGTAACTGGACTTTTAAAAATGCATGTGGAGACATTAGACCAACTGAAATCAAATTTCTCATAGACGGCCTAACACACCTGGATAATGCAGTCAGAGATTGATTTTCTCTTGCATGTACATGGCTTAAATCCAGCTAAAACTTTGCACGCCGGACTCTGAGCTGGTGGTTGAAAAAATGGATGCCTTGCTGCGAGCCAGATAGTAAACCAAACCCTGCAAAAGAGACCAAACTTTCCCAACAAACAGCACACACTCTTGCTCAAGGGTTTTGTTGGCTGTTTTGATAGGCTACGTCACATCAACCCATAGAAAGTGGGAATTGTCACCTATTGTAGCAACATACCCAGTGTGTGTAGACCTGAGCTGCTGAATGGTCGGATGCTAACATTACCTTCACATCTAGCCACTCCCTTACAAACTTAGCCTTACAGTAAAATTGAAAAATTAAGTTCTACTTCAAATTATCAAAGCCTTCATGACTAAGGTTATGCACACCATGACTCCCTAGCTAATGCTTGTAGTCGCAAGGAAATTGCTGAATGCTAATATCCATTGAAAGCATTGGGCTTTGCTTGAGATGAACCTTTGAGCGCTTTGTTCTTTAATGATAGAAATCAGCCGCACCACTGCCAGCTTATTTCATGTTTGTTACATCATACATAATGTTGGGGGTAATGCACAACAAAGGAACGAATTACAGTAACAATGTTACTTTTTGAGGTAACAAAGTAAAGTAGTGCACTACACTAAAAAAATTGGTAACTTAATTACGTTACTAAACAATAGGAATGCGCCTTTCATCAGTTGTGTTTCCCTGTGTGCAAAGTTTTGATGTGTTGAAGTGGTTGTGCGTGTGTGCTGCTTGTGTGTCTGTGAAAATAGGCAGGGGTTTGGTGCTCATAAGGATCAACTTCATCTTTTTTATTTTTTCTTGATATTAAGCCTGTGGACCATTGTCCAGCTTGTCACTGTACCCTCTGACAGTCTTTTCTTTTGCGAGATTCATTTTTCTAAGGTGTTTTTTTCCTCACTGTGTCACTATCTTGCAGCCTTCCTGTCGAATGTAAACAAAAAGTTGCCTGCAAAGATCGCGCTTTCTGAGCCATTGTGCATTGCGCAATTATGTGCCTTTGAAAGTCCTATGGAGAGATCGAGTTGAGTGACGTAGCTGCTGATGCAAAAAAGAGATGGAAATGGAGAGTATACATTTATACAAGAAACAAAATGATGCAGACTATGTTCAGTGATGATTGGGCTATAATGTTTGCCCATGTACCTCTATACGGTAAATTAAGAAACGGGAGAGTAAAGTTATAAGTAATGAACTTTTCAAATGCAGTAACTAGTTAAGTAATCTCATTACAATTTACTTTTTATGAGTAACTACCCCAACACTGATCATACACAACTAACTTCACATTCACATACAGGCATGTTTTAGCTAAAGACAGTGTGAGCTACGAGCCGATTATGACATTTGCTATTTGTGCATTTCAGTGAATTTGATGAGTATTCCACTTAAATCTTATCTGGTTCAACTTCTTCCACTGTGATGCTTGTAAAGTTATTTCAGATGAGCTTCCCTGACGCTGGCTTTGACTTTCCTCAAAGTAAGAGTGATGGATAGAGTTATTGGAGGGATGGTATGGGAGGAGGGGAAGCAGAGGCGATGATCAGTGGAGCAAAATGGAGGTGGAGGGGGAGGAGGAGGAGGAGGGGCATAAAGTGATCTGACTTTTGATGTGTTGTGATGAGAGAATGAGCAAAGGTGTGTGTGTGTGTGTGTGTTCTTATCCTGAGTGTGTGAGTTCTAAAGGAGAGAGAGAGAAAGAGAGAGAGAGAGAGAAAGAGAGAGAGATATCTCCTCTGCAGTTCCTCCTCTCAGTCTGACACCAGCAGGCTGTTTTTTTCCTCCACGGCTGAAGTGAAACTCTAGCACCAGGTAAGAAAAGCGACTGGGCTCTGTGACACGATGTTACAGCGACTCTGTGACAATCCGTCTAGCGACTGAAACGACTGTGCATAATAATCTCGCGGAGCTCTAGAGGTAAGAGTAGCAGGAAAAAAGAAACACCCGGCGGCGCGTTTGCGTGCTTGCAGAGACGTGCAGCATTGAAGAAGTTATTCACAAAGTCGCCAACTCAGCAGCTGTTTTATCTTTTTTTCCCCAAAAAGTTATCTCTTTAACATCATCGTGCATGCGCACGCGCCGGTTTACTGGCACGTTCCTCAAAGTGCACGGTGTGTGTGTGTGTGTGTGTGTGTGTGCGTGTGTGTGTGTGTGTGTGTGCGTGCGTGCGCGTGTGTGCATGTGTGTGTGTTACGCTTCGAGATGTGTGTGAGGTTATCCGGTTTGCAGCTGCATGCCAAACTGATGCTCTGGCTTTGTAGACGTGGCTTCCCCGTTGAATACATTCTGAATCTTTTGCATGTGTGTTGTGGTTGGTTTACTGTAAAGCACTTCGTTAGCAGCGTGTAAGCGCTGTGATCACGGTGTCAGCTGTGCACACGGCTCCGGGGGGAGTCGTGATCAATGGGTGGAAGAGGTGACGTGAGGTTATGGTGGGCTGTGGAGGTTTAGGCACGTGTTGACTCCTTTTACACGAAAAGGTCCGGAAATACCAGGGTACCTGAACGTTGCAAACACATCGAATTCTATGGATCTTTTAAACCAGTTTCAGGATGGACAGTGGTTCAGGATATTTGCCATTAGACTAAATTACATTAGATAAAAAGGTCATGTTTAGTTACTTGTAAAACCAGCAGGCATTAGACCTACACTGAGCAGGAATTGCCCATGTGTGAGGAGTATGGATATTCTTTGGATTAAAAAATGTGTAGTCTGAAGGTTTTCAGTCGTGATCAACACATTCATAACAGCAGAAACATTTAAAATAAGTCAGTGTTTCTGGTTTTACAACATCAGGTCATAATAAAACTAATTTTTTGTTAAAAAATATATATAGTGTGAAGGACATGCTCACTTTAAGTTATATGCCAGTAATGTGGTTTAAAAGAGTCATACAGTTGTGTAAATATCTTAGAACCAAGGAGATCATTTTTGGCCTTGAGAAGTTGCCAGCATTCAAGGATAATGTTTATGTTTGGTTTTCTTTTTGCATTTTAGAATGCATGTGATGAATGGTGTTATCTGAGGCACCAAATCACAACAATTCAGTGATGGTTTTCAACCATGTCACATTTGTACAAAGATTTCTGCAGATTTTCTAAATTTGTTATGATATTTTATGCTGAAGACGATGAAATTCACAAGTTTTTTACAGTATTTTGATAAGAATTGTAATATGTCTTCACACAGTCTCTCACGGAATGGGGAACCTCTTCCTCTAAACTTTACTGATGACAAAACACAGCCTTTCTGATGCCCTCTTTAAAACCAAGTTATGTTGTGAAAACTATTCCTATTGAGTTGCATGAGTTTGTTAGTGTTCCTGTAGGTGTTTGCATAATACCACTTTTTCAGCATTCATTTTGCCTGTTCCAGTCTGGCATCAGTTATAATGTGTTTTATGTTATATGTTTTAGGAATTTTCCAGTTTCAACATTTGATGTGTTGTTTTTGCACTATTTTTGATAAAATATGATCTTGAATAATTTTCCAACCACCAGAATCTGTTTTAGTCTACATTTTGCACACTTTGAGATTAAGGTTGTGTGATTGTTTTCCTTGACATTCACTACGTTGAAACAACAAACTCAGGTTATACCTGTAAAGTTTGTATTTCCTCTATCAGCAGTCAGATGATATAGCAGTGCTCCAGTTGTTTTATTTTCTCATAGCCATGCTCCATCTATCATCTCAAACCCAGTTAACACTCATCCATCACTGTAAAAGCTCTTGGAAATGTCTCTGCTATCTCACTCCTCTGTCTCTCCTTTGTTAGTGCTCTTTTTCAGTTTTCTCTCTTATCCGCTCCTTGCTTTGTTTTCTCTTCTCAATCCTCCCCTCTAGAGGATTTGCAATACACATGTGTGGATTTCAGAGGCTAAACATCAGGAAGGGGGACAGAAGTGTGAAACTGAGATTTACTGTAAACTCCAAATAAATGAGGGTTTGTTTTGGCTCAGCGTTTTGGTTGTTTGATCCCTACATTCCATTTATTATCAACTTTCCCAAAGTAACCAGCTGCTATTTTAGTAAATAAGCTCTGATGCACTCACTGTGTACCACCTCGATCTCATCATATAACAGATGTAACTTAAGAGTTGAAGCATCTATAAAGAATTTGACATTTTATCAGTTTTTGGAGAAAAACAACACTAATTTAACTGATTTAATGTTTCTCTTGCTCTACAGACATTAAACATCTTGTGCTGTGTGCTTTCTTAAGTATAAACCAAAAGTTATTCTGTACTTTTTACTCTGTTTAATTCATGCTACATCAGCATCTTGTTTAACTCAGTTTTCACGTTTTGGAGGTCCCAGCCCTCAGAGATAATCTTTGCAACATATGTACTCAGTTTACCATGAGGCATTGTGGGTAAAAACATCAAACAAGGGCCAGATGTTCTGTGTTACATAATGCAGACCCACTATACATGTCTTTGTGACTGTAAATGCTCATTCACACTCCTATAAGACATTTGTGTGTAAGAAGAGGTGTGCTAAGGGTAACAGGTTCAGCAACATGTGTCCTCCATGCACACATGCATGAACAGACTTATTGCCCTCTTCCAACAATGAATATAATCAAGGCTGATATTTTCTCATCAAATCCAGTCCATGTGTGCCTGTGTGTACATACGAGAGGCCACATAACTCTATCCATCTTATTTTTCAAACCTATAGTTTCTCTCCTGGGCTTATATTTCTAAATCCAAGCACTCTGGACCCCATATGAGAACTCCAAAGCCACTAGTCAGTCTGTCATTTGTGGCTTTTACCTCCATACTGCAGTTTCCTCGTAGCCTCATTTCAAAGAGCTGAAGACAGATAAAACTAAATATTTGAAAGAAAGACAAGGTGTTTAAGGATAAGTTCTTGGTGAAGAAACCATCTCATTCTGTCCTTATTCAGATATCTATAGTCTACTGTTAAATTACATAATCTAGCACTAATGTTTTTTTCAGTATTTCGGCAAGTTAGACCCACAGTACCTCAAGGATTTTTTGGAAAAAAAGATACATCAAACTCCTCAAAGACAGCTCTCTAACTTGGTTTTTACTGTCAGGGACTCTTGACTCTTTGCTGGTTATCCACATGAATTTGAAATGTTCACCACAGATGAAACCCTAAAAATGTTGATTTTGGGTTAATGGTTTCTACACTCTTTTCACTGAATTTGTTTGACTTTTTAAAGTTCCTCTGGTAAAGGAAGCAAGCGTGAGCCCCATAAAGAAAAGCAGTATTCTGAGCGTCTCTTTAATTGTAAAATGTGTTAATCTGCTGTACATCTAAAGGGACAAAACATGCCTCACAAACATCCAACTCCACCAAACTAAACCTCTGTTGCTCTCTCTCTCTGTCGCTTTCAGGTTGTGACAGCCATGTTGACCTTGTGTTTGAGACTACTTCTGCTCCTCCCTCTGGTCAGCTGCATCCCCTCCTCCTCCAAACCTCCTTCCAGACTGTGCCGGCGGTGCTGTGACCACCATGAGCCCCCAGCAGCCACCACCAAATATCAGATGCCCGAAGTCCAAACTATCATCAACATGACAATCCTTAAAGGTACCACAGCTCGGATACACTCCTTTATTATCTGGATAACTTGCAATATACCGACATGAGCTTTAATAAAGCAGTGCTGCTGAAGGCTAAACATTTACAGTTTTTCAGCACTGAGACCAAAGCCAGACTTTCCTTAAACAATGAAGCTGGATGCTTCAATCTGGAACCATTTATACAGTCAGTCTGTGGTTAGCGCTGTGAAAAGAACCAGACTGCTGTACAACAGTGACTTTAAAGCTTCTGACAGTGTACGTCAAAGGAAATGCTTCAGGATCTGTGAATCTATGTAAGCTTTGACATTTGAATGTCTACATACACGGTTACAGCTGTACTGAAGGTATATCTTTAAGTCAAAGTTAACATTCGACAGAAAAGTGGGAACATTTGCTTTTCAGAAAGCCAAAATACATATACATGCTCAGTCAAGCCAGCGTGCTTACGAATAGCATCAAGAGACTTCATGACCTGTCACTGGATGTCCAAGGTTTGGAGATTTAATCTGAAACAGATGTTGAAAACCTTTAAGAACCATGCAAAGGTTACATCTATGCATTCATCCCTACATACGTTACATGGCACAAAGTTAAAGAGGCCCGGTCTGACAGAGATCTGCAGCCATTTTGACCCAATCTGGGATAGACTCAAATGTAAATAAACCTGACCCTATAATCTCTGTCAGGCAGCCTGTTGCACCTCTTTGTTTTCTGTAGAAGGGTAAAAAGCCACAAAAAAAGAGGGTTTATATGCACTGGAAAAAAATGATTTAGTGCATAGTGCGACTGAAACTGGACCTTTTAAGGTGGTAGTCTGACTAAAATCACACTTCACATAGTCTGAATAATACACCCAGGCGATACGGTTGGAGATTGATTTTCTCTGTCATGTATTCTGACCAACGAGCTGAAACTGACATTTGCATTCTGCACATGACCCCAGTGTTTGCCAGTAGTTGAACAGCATGGATATGTTGCCAGGATACCAGTTACTACCTGGACAGATGAAGTAAGAGAATAAAAAGATGAAACTTTCATTGACATTAGTTTTACATCATGAAACTGTATGAAGACCTTCAACAAAGCTTTACTCAAGTGCTGAAGTCTGGGAAACTTGTACCCCCTGGAAGGTCCTACACTTGTTTCCCATCTCTGACTCACTGTGGACCATGTCTTAGTCATACTGCGCGTATGTGAGATGATGATGGTGTGTTTGTGCTTTGCTGGTTCATCCAAGAGTGGTAAAGGCCCAGGGGGAAGCAGAAAGAGTTTGGAAAACGTGACAAGAGAAACAAGTGATTAAAATACAAGGATTTCCCACTATCTAGACACCACACATCACAGCTGGATAGGGATTTGTCGGAACATGTGCATCTAATATCAGAGTCTTAGCAGCCAACTCAGCTAGATCAGTCCAAGTGATGTGTCATCACTCTTCTGTTTTATCTGCTGGTGCTCTGATAGCTGGAGATGCCAACAGTATGACCCACAGTTAACCTCCCGAACCCATGCAACAACAAAAAAAACCTGTTTTCTTTCTCTTTTGTTGAACATTTATGGATCGTTGCAAACTTGCAGTACCTTATTTCAGTCAAAATTTTTCAAAATGTGTAACCATGACATTGTTTTTGTGTTTTTGAACCCTGTGCTACATATCAAAGAAGGATCCTTGACAAAGCTGGAAAGTCACGTTTTATCTTCGCTTGTTAAACCTGTTCAAATGAAGCGATGGTACAGAGTGCAGAGGTCCTAAATTCCAGCTGTGCAATGAGCAAGGTCTCATCATGTGCATATACCTGGCACTGAACCTGCTTATGTGGCAGAAAACATACACCAACTTTATTTTCCTTCGTGCTGCTCCGATTCTGACAGATGAGATGAAATCAATACACCCTGCTTTGATTGTGTTTGAGCTTGGGTGTGTTCCTTCAAAGCTGCAGTGACTGGATTTCAAGAGCATGACCAACAACCAAAATTGAACTTTAGAGCACAGTTAGCCAAACCACCTAAACAAAACCAGAACTCTCCCATGGAAAAAGGAGACAGTGAACCCACTTTCGTTTGACATCTATTAAATTTGATTTTACCCAGCTTTAATCTGTTGAGACACATTGTGTTTTTGTCTTTATCAGCCAGTTGTACTGCTGATGCAGAATAGCTGTAGGGCTGTGACAAAGGAACGTAATGAATTAAGCGACTAACAAAATACTGCATATTTGTGCAGAGATATACATATATTCAAAAGTACTTTAGAGTGTAACACTGTGGGCTCTATTTTCGTGCCTCGCCGGAGACGTGCCGCAGGCGCGGCGCAAGTCAGGTCCACCGTGCCGACAAGGCGTTCCCAAGCACAATTTGGTATTTTGGTGAGCAGCGCAGCCCGGCGTAAGTATCCCCCCTCCCTAACTCAGCTCCTCCCAGCGGCGTAAGTCGTAGTGAGGTAGGAGAGAGGGCATGGAGTGGGTTTAACACAGCCGAGACCTGTTTTCACCAATCACATAAGCTCCTCTCCTTGCCTTTGAATCCGCCACTGGCGAGGCGCATTATTATTTTCATGAAGTAGTCAAAGAGATCAAGAGATGTCTGAAGACAGTTCTGCCACACGATGGCGACAGAAGGCAGCCCCTCAACAAGTGTCACTGTAAGCGCTGCATTGGGTGTCCTCCACACTCTCTCATCTGAGCACAGATGGATTTGGTGTGTGTAATGTTGGACCCACTGGTAAGACAAACACCCCTTTCCACAAATAAAGACACTCAAATAAAGTTGCTCATATTCAAACCTCACGTGACAAAGGTGGGTTGAGTGCACAGATCACAACATAAACTCCAAAAATGGCATTAAAATCGGAACCATCTGTGCGTAAATGACGCATCGCGCTCTGTGGCCTGGCTCTTTCTTTCATAGATGTTGGCATATAAAATAAATTTGGCTCACAAAACTGAATAATATAATATTTGCATGTAGGCTTAGAGTAAATAACTCATCTGAGCACGGAAACAAATTATCTGTTCAGCCGCTGCAGGACAAAGAGAGGACACGGAGACATGTCCAGGTCGAGCTGCGCGATAAATAAGAGGAAGAAAGAAAAGGAGGGAGACGAATCACATATCTTGTTAACTTCATCATGTGTGTTTATTTACTAGATATTTAATTTAATTTAATGCGGTTTCAGCTGTGTTGATTCGGTCAGGTTGTGTGTCCAAACGCGTGCCAAACGCGCTCATCAGATCAGATATAGATCAGAATATATCTATATAGATCTAAATGTATGTGCTGACTCAGATTAATAGTTGATAATTATTTATTGCACTGAAATGTGCCTGACACTGTGGAAACCTGCCGGTGAGGCATCGGTGACGTATGCCGGTACGCCGCCGGTCTACCAAAAAACTACTAGACCAGCTGCGCTCCGCCTGCGCTGAAAGCTGACCAGGTTTGAATCGGAGAGCTTTCAGCGCACTTTACATGCCACTGGCGAGCACGAAAATGTCACTGCGCCTGTTGATTCTGTCGACACCTCCCCCTGCCATGCCGCCACGCCCAGCTTGGCAGATCTCAGTTCGCCTCCGTGCGCCTCAGTCCACGAAAATACCAAACTGGCTGTACACCGGGCTCCGCCAGACGAAAATACAACTGCGCGGGGTCCGCCACCCTCTGTTGCCTCACCGGCGTACACGAAAATAGAGCCCTGTGAAACAATTAGAAAAGAGGGTTTTCTCCCTAACTTTGCCTTAATGCGGCTCAAACACCACTTGTACTTTTAACCCTTTTCTGTAATTGCTCAAGTTTTCACAACAAAAACAAATAAAAATGCCAGATTGTATCACTGATTGATTGAAGGTACATCAGGAGACAGGTTTAAGGGTCAGTTCTCCTTGAGTTCAATAGCTTTTTGCTGAGATTTCATCATGCAGCTTGAATTTCTTTACACTTTAGTATGCTTCAGAATAGTGAGTAATGTAAAAATTCTTTGCCTTTAGACTTACCATGAAAAAATGGTTTAGGCCTCAAACAATGCTGTGAAACTACTTTGGACAGGACCACAATGAAAATTTGCTGTCAGCTCACGTCGGCCAATGGTAGGATCAGTTGATGTGCAGTGGGCTAAGCTTGTCTTTGTGTCCTGCCTGAACTAACACATTGATTTTCATTGACTGTTGTTCACCTTTTTAACATAGGATTGTTTACTGTCTCTCTGTGTTTAAGTTGTGTAGAGTTGCTGTTATTTTCTATAAGGGGAACAGATGCAAAGTGCAGAAAACCAACAGCTCAGTTGAAGGCAGATGGGATCAGCTGAGGGTACACTAGGAGAGCAACTCAAAGTACTTCTCTTCAGTGAAATCCTTGAACATCACAGAAATGGTTCAATCAGGGTTTGGGTTCCTTGGGATCTAAATTGTACTTTGACATACAGGTGATTATGGATATTCAGATAAAGAATAAGGCATGTGCAGAGGTGCTGCTAATGCGCTGCAAGTAGAAACTGATCTCGCTCTCTCAGGGCTCTTTGTGTGGACACTGGTCACAGCTGCATACATTATAACAGATTAACAGATATAAACAGATTGAGCATCTGTGCGGAGGATCACTGGTATTTACTCTAGGACTGCAGGGAGTGTTGGTCATGACGAGCAAGGGCAGCACTGCAGCAGTTTCATCACAACTGCTTCGTAGAGATATTGTAGTGAATCCCCGTAGGGTTTGTCACCTTGTGAACTAATATTGATCACGAGCAGCCAAAATGTGCAACAGCAGAGCATTCAGGATCACATTAATCATCAATACGATCCATATTATCAGATATGGCGTTACAGTGTAAAGAGTGAAAGAAAATTAAGAACTATTTATGGAAGCCAACACCTATTGTTCCCAGTAAGTGGTGCAATTTCTATGACTAAAATGTGTTTGAAAATGAGTTCAGGCTTGTACATTTTGGGGCAGATTGCACATTGCGTGTAAAAACTAGTACCATGTGTTTCCGAAAGGTGGCACTATGACTGTAATAAAAACAAAATATATATAAAAATATACTGTCTATAGCTGTACAGTTTCATGAGGTAGATAAAATAACTTCCTGTTCCATAGAGATACACCAAAAAAGGATGCATTGCAAGGGATACACCCTTGAGGAACATGCACAGTCCTGGGTTTAATTGGTTTAGGGTATGAGTGCAAAAGGATTTTTTGTAGGCCTTTGCATAATTTATATGCCTTGCTATTTTCATGCATGAAGACAGAACCTAGAGTATTGGATATTTGAAACTGGGATGACACTATGGCTTAGATTTGGAACATGTTAAAGCTGCCAAATTTTAGATTCCTGAAGGTAAGGAAGGACAGAGAAAGAAAAATGATTCCTAAATTCCTTTTAAGGCTTAGACCATGTTGTTAATGTTACCTCAGTGCTTACTCTTACTCCATCAGAGGGCAAAGAAGTTCAAACATTTAATAAAAATGTGGTCTGACTCAGCCTGTAAAACTCCCAACATGTTCACATTGTTTTAAACAGACCCCTCCTCACACTTGAAGAGAACATTTTGTCTTACTGGCCAAAGGAGCTCAGATTCCAAATAAGCGTTGGTTTAACTGAATCACTGTCGATTTATAGGAGAGATTTAAAAAGCCTTCCCCTAGTCTGTGTTCATGTCTGATCTGTGACAGTAAATAAAGACACAAACAGCTCAGTGTGCATTACACTGTGATAAGAATCTGTGAGCAGGAAGAGTTTTAGCCATTGATTTACTCAGTATGAGCTTCTCTTTAGTAAAACAAAGGTTGACCTCTGTAAATCAGAATTTTGGTATCTTTGGTACCAACTTTTGGCAGTAGAATTGCAAGGGTAATTCAGTTCAATACACAAGGAACACTGTCCAATAAAGTTCTACCGGCCTAATCTTTGGGTAGTGCCTCCTAGAGTACATGGACTTTGGGGTGGCACCAAACCTTTCTGACTGGTGAAGTACAGATTAATCCTTTCATTTTTTTATGTGATAAGCTCGAGGAACCTTTTAGTCTTTAGTAAAGAAGTTTGTGGACTAAAATTATCTTGCACATGCACAGGCATGCTGCTCAGAAAATCATTAGATTTATCAGCACATATTGTGGGCTTCCTGTTTGATGAAGCTTCCTCCTGAAATGTAGAGTAAAAGAGACCAAGTAATTGTAAGAGGAAACATAATCTTGGTAAAGTGATTTTTGGAAGATCTTAGTGTGTTTCCACTTCAGGGAACAAGTTCTTAATTAAGCCCAAGGGAGTTTCGTATCTGAAAAGCCCTCCAAGCCCTTTACTTTGGGTCATATCTTGCGCACTTTTAGTTCTTAATTGTTGGACTACAGCCATGGCTGTAACCTTTATCCTCCTGAAAGGAGGCTCTAGACCAAAAGTCTGTGGTACTTTCAGTCTGAATGTGACTAGTTTTTCTCAGGAATAGATTATGTCCCTGGAGTAATTATCACTCATCCCCGTTTCTCTTTCCCCTGTAAGGTGATAAAGGAGACAGAGGTGATAGAGGCACACCTGGAAAGCCTGGCTTGGAGGGACCTCACGGCTTTCGTGGACCCGTGGGCCCTAAAGGCAGCAAAGGCCAAGCAGGTGCTCCTGGAGACCCCTGCAAGATCCCTCACTCTTCCTTCTCAGTTGGACGTCGCAAGTCCCTGCACAGTGTGGACTATTACCAGGCGCTGGTGTTTGACACTGTCTTCGTCAACCACCACGAGCACTTTAACATGTTTAAGGGGAAGTTCTACTGCTTCGTGCCGGGGGTCTACTTCTTCAACGTGAACATCCACACCTGGAACTTTAAGGAGACCTACCTGCACCTCATGCACAACAACGAAGAGCAGGTGATCTTGTATGCTCAGCCCAGCGAGAGGTCCATCATGCAGAGTCAGAGCGTCATGCTGAATCTGTCTCTGAACGACGAGGTCTGGGTTCGACTCTACAAGAGGGAGAGGGAGAATGCTGTTTACAGCGACGATGTGGATGTTTACATCACTTTTAATGGATACCTGGTGGCACCTGGCTTCCAATGAAAATGGAGTAAACAGATTAATGACAGGAGTGACAGAATCTCTGGGATTATTTGCTCTTTTTTGCCATAGATACTTCTCTATGCCAATAATTCAGAGCCAAATAGTGGACATTGCAAGTTTGGTGCTTATGAAATATTCTTCTCAGACTGGAGAGGAACAAACTTTTTTTTAATGAGGCTGCCCAAAAAAAACTACTAGGATAAAAAGGAACAGAAAAGAGAAAGGTAGCACAGTCTGAATTAGGAAAGAATGTTCAATTACTTTCTGAATCAAAAAAGGAATGCTTTCCCTTTTCTGTGCTGTTCTCATTTTAGTCTTGAATCACCTTTTTCAGGGAGTTTGTGAACACAAATAACGTGCAATCAGCAATGTATTTGTTCCATGGTGCTTTTTTAGAGAGTTTCTGGTAAAGTTGAATAAATCTTGACTGTTGCTTGTTTTTTACCTTAAAAAAATGATTATTTTGGTCCTTTCTTTGGAGGAGGTCCGTTCACCAAAAATACCTGAAGTTGTCCCAGAAAAAGTCAAACTGTGCAAGTAATCTTTTGTCATTGAATTTTAAAGCAGGTTACAACCTACCATGCAGCAACAGGTGGAGAGAGGAGAGCAGGGAGAGGAGCACTATCCACTAAAGACAAATATGCTCCAAAATGCAACTAAGGTGAAAAGGACCTCAAAGACCTAGTGCTGAGATCCTTAATTGAATTGCTCCCTTGCTTACCTCTTCCTCTGGGGAAACTCTAGAGGTGATGTTGGCTAAATGTAATAATTTCCCGAGAAACTTCATATGAACAAAAGGTGCTTCATTAATGTTTTTAACAAGACCTTAGGGATTTCAAGTTTGAATAGTAGGCATCTTTGTGGACTTCAAACTGCAGAGCAGTTTGTGTACATATTTGTGTGATGCCTCTCTGCCTGGAAGAAATCAGCACTAGTATTCACACACTTTTGCTGTTCTGTGTAAGTGTGAGGGCTCTATTCTTGTGCCCGCTGGTGGTGAAGCAGATGGTAGCACACCCCGCGAAGTGGCATTTCCGTCTGGCGGAGCTCGGCGCACAGTCAGTTTGGTATTTTCGTAGACTGAGACGCACAGAGGTGCATCAAGCTGGGCGTGGTGGTTCGGTAGGGGGAGGTGTCGACAGAATCAGCTGGTGCAGTGACATTTTCGTGCTCGCCAGCGCCATATAAAGTGAGCTGAAAGCTCGCTGATTCAAACCTGGTCAGCTTTCTGCGCAGGCGGAGCGCAGCTGGTCTAGTGATATTTTATCAGACCGGTGGCATAGTGCACATATGTCACCGATCACTCACCGGCAGGTTTCCACAGTGTCAGGCACATTTCTGTGCATTAAATAATCAACATCAACTAATATTCAGTGCAACTATCTGAGTCAGCACATACATTTAGATCGATATTAATATATTCTGATTTATATCTGATGAGCGCGTTTGGCACACGTTTGGACACTCCACCTGAATCAATTAACTCAGCTGAAACTGCATTAAATTAAATATCCAGTAAATAATCACACATGATGAAGTTAACTAGATATTTAATTAATCTCCCTCCTTTTTCTCTCTTCTTTCTCGCGCAGCTCGACCTGGACATGTCTCTGTGTCCTCTCCCTGTCCTGCTGCTGCTGCAGCGACAAGGCTGGACAGATGATTTATTTTAAGTGATCAGATGAGTTATTTACTTTGAAAATTTGAATAGAAAAAATTAAAGAAACTTTCATTCAAAATTACATGTTTATCTGATGTTCTCAAATCCTAAAATTTATGTGAATATTCAATCCAGATTGAGGCACACATATGAATGTTATAATATTCAGTTGTGAGAGCCAAATTTAATTTATATGCCAACATCTATGAAAGAAACAGCCAGGCCAGGGAGCGCAATGCGTCCTTTACACGCAGGTGGTTCCAATTTTAATGCAATTATTGGGATTTATGTTGTCATCTGTGCGCACAACTCACCTTTGTCATGTGGGATTTAAATATATGCAACTAGATGTGATGTCTGCATTTGTGGAAAAAGGGTGTTTGTCTTACCATTGGGTACAACCTTACACACGCCAAATTCCATCTGTGCTTATTTGAGAGAGTGTGGAAGACGCCCTCTGCAGCGCTTACAGCGATACTTGTTGAGGAGCTGCCTTCTGTCGCCATCGTGTGGCATTGCTGTCTTCAGCCATACAAGATACAAGATACAAGATGCTTTATTGTCATTGCACTTTTGCACAATGAGATTGCATTTACAGATGGGGAAAGAACACACAAGAGGGAGGGAGAAGAGGTCAAAAAAGAGACTGCTCTCATTAATATGAGTGTAGTGACCAAAAAAACCCTCAGCAACATAAGCACATTACTGACACCACATACACAGAGATTCGGAGACATGCTTGGTTGTTGAGGGAGGGGGGGTAGTGGAATGGGTCATCTGTAAGGTGGGAAGCCCGCAGCCACTGCCCATAGTGTGCGCCACCAGTGTGTGTGAATGTGCATGTGTGTGAAGGTTCATGGATGCGTGTGTGCGTAGGCCCAGGAGGTCACTCCGTCCATTGCCACAATCTTGGTGACCTTGATTGGGTTCAACACGAAGTCAACAATCCGCAGGTGTCTGTGAAGGAGGGGTTTGGGGAGGAAAGTTCAGAGCGTCGAATTGCTGAGATCTCCTGGAGGAGTTGTGCCAGCGTCGACCTTGGCCAAGGCCGATACCGAGGGAGCCGAATAGTAGATTAGAATGTTTGGGTAAGGGCGAGTAGCCACATTCCAATAGACTTCAGCTACTCTAATTGTCCATCCTGGTCTCTGTATCGATCCATTTCTTTTGCAAAGTTGAAAGCCTCTCCAAGATGACATCTCCCTTGCGATCCCCAATCATAACTTGATGTTGAAGATTGGAGACCGCCCCAGAAAGAGTTCCTACGGCTTTTCCCACCTCAAAAATTATAACGGTCAGCCTCTGGGGGCTCTTGATCGCTGCCAGTATCTCCTTGTTTTGTAGATAAATCAGGGCTAAGCAAAGGCCAAACAGCAACAGACCTGTTATCATGGTTCCGAAAAGGTAGACATCTTCCACATCCTCCACGGAAAGGACCGACAGGCACGCGACGCGCCAGTTCCCCCAGCCATCTCTTAATCTCTTCGACTACTGCACAAAAATTGTAATACGCCTCGCCAGTGGCAAGTTTAAAGGTGAGGGTAGGAGCTGATGTGATTAGTGAACAGGTCTCCGCTGTGTTAAACCCACTCCATGCCTTCTCCCCTCCCTCTCTACGACTTACACCGCTGGGAGCATCTGAGTCAGGGAGGGGGATACTTATGCTGGGCTGTGCCGCTCACCGAAATATTAAAGTGTGCTTGGGCATGCCTTGTCAGCGTGACTTACACTGCGTCAGCGCCACGCCGCCAGCGAGGCACGAA
Organism: Xyrichtys novacula; assembly: GCA_962446985.1. NCBI lineage: Eukaryota > Metazoa > Chordata > Actinopteri > Labriformes > Labridae > Xyrichtys > Xyrichtys novacula. The sequence continues at coordinate 24,481,674 of OY660866.1, read as the reverse complement.
AATAGAGCCCTGAGTGTTTTTTTTCCTCACTCAACATCTTTGCTCTGTATCTCCGAGAAACAAAGGGACACTTAATAATGAAAACATCACAAGACATTCATAGTCACTTTTCTGCAGAGAAATCTGATATTTTTAATTCTTAACAAATGACACTGACAACTTTACGACTTGGCTCTTTATCAATCTACTCAATCCAGTAAGGGGAACTGGTGTTGAAGATTTGACTTTTCAATTGGCCAAGTCTTCCAAATCAATAAAAGTAACAAACAAACCCCATCTCAAACTCCCAGAGACAGCGGATTGTCTCTGCAACATGCCAGCTCCATCTGTTCAGCCATACCCCTCCCATTAGCCATAATGCTGTCCTGAGGGAGAACTTTGCTGGAGGAAAGCAGACTGCAGTGTTGTAAATACTTTAAGCCTCGAGTGGAGATCTGAAAAGCTCTACAGGGATGCAAAGCAGGACATCTGAACACTTTCCTGGATCATCTGCCTGAACCATTGCGAGCTGTTTCAACATGCACAGTCAACAAGCTGTTTCTGAAATGAGCCATGGTTGATTGAAAATACCTTTGGGTGTATTTTAGCCTAGCTTATGTTTGACTGAATGAAAGAAGATTCACCTACCTGAGGGGGCATTAAATTATTTTACTATAAATGCTTAATAAGAGGGTTAAAGTACCAAAATATGTATTCAACCAGGAGTTAAATAGTGCTTAGAGAAGATGCTCAAAAACAAACCTTTGTCCTTCTTAGCTTGGTTTGTTTGGACACACAGCAGCCGTTTCATTTTCACTAAGAGGAGGTGGTGGTAACTTGCTTCAAAGAGAAGAAAGAGATGAAAATTACCACATGAGCATGCCAGGCCAGTAAGTGGCAATTGTGTGTAATCAGTCACCTCAAAACATTCACTTATTCGTGAGTGTTAAAAAATTAAGCTAGAGTGACTCACTCACGCTGCAGTAGCCAATCAGCATGGAGATTTCCTGGTGATGTACGTCAATATGGAACAAATTGATCGCCAGCTGCTACCTGAGCTATCAGATGAAACGTAGACAGGAGTAAACGGAGGAAAGTGAGGGAGGGGGTCGGTGTATCTGATAAGTTGTGCAAACATGATAGCAAATCTTTACAACCTTGTCTGTGCTTGGTGTAAACAGGCTGAAATGTAATGGAGAGAACCTTTCCTCTCATACATAATGTGTTTGGGCTCTCCGGGAGCAAGCATAGAGAGTGAGTCAATCATACAAATGGAGTGCGTACACAACACACTCCACAACACAAAACATGTTGTTGTTTAAAGTCGCGCAAATTAAGTCAGTAATATTATTATTTTTTTCTAATGTGAAAACAACATTAGATGTACACGAACCAGTCACTTGCCATTTGATGCATGCACATTATAAATTGACATCAAATGAAGCTTCAACTTTTGGTGACCTACAACCCTGGCTACGGATGGATGGGATGTCCAAATACAGAGATATAATTATGTTTCTGAAACTGGACGAAGCCCTCATTTCACTTCACTTCACCTCACTCAAATAATGAGTCACATCAACTGAAAAACATCAAGAAATTCAAAGTATGCTATTTGTCTGCTACATGCCTTGTTCCTCAAGGCCATAAGCAGCAAATGGATCCCTGCCAACATTTCTAAGTCTCATGATGTATACAGGAGCCCATAGTGCAAAAACACCAGTGTATCTGCTAGATAAATCGCCAAGGGGCTGAGTGCTGCAGACCAAGTTGTTCTTGAACATAAGAGTCAGACATAAATCAAACTTTAAAATCCTGAAAAGACACCTCAAAATTGCAGTTTGGATAGAAGAAGGAGGGTGAATAACCTGTGATCTTTTCAAGTCATCCAAAACTAACAGACCAATAACATCCCTCTGTAGAAAAAAAAAAAAAAAGAATAAATGCCGTATGAACATGAAGACAACAAGAAAAACATGATTTCATCAGAGTGGGTCTTTGAGCAACATTTCAGACATTGTAGGCTGCAAAGGTCCAAGAGGACCAGGAGATTTACAGCTGAGCAGAGAGAGAGTCTGTGTCAGCAGTTAAAGAATCAGTACTTACAGAATGAGGCACAGTGAGGTCTGTAGCTTTCCAGCTGTTATGCAAGTAACCAGGCAGAGGGGAAACTGGAGAGCGATGCTGGCATGGTGGGGGGAGGTTTTTCATAAATGTTATGAGACTGGGAAGACAGTCAAAGACACTTTTATTTGGGTTTATGAGTTTGAAGACCAAGCCCCGTGGCTCACAGCTGTTTTCAGGGCTGCTCTAACTGAGGCCTGTTTTCTCATAGATTAGAAACAGGAAGCAGGCAGATTGGCGAGGCAGCCCTCTCCTAATTACAACCACATGACCTCTGACCACAGTCATCTGTCAGCGGGAGGCAGGACGGCGGGAGGGAGGCAGAAGGAAAAATGAGCATAGAAAGGGAAAACAGATAGGAAAATGGACAACTGGGAATCTATGTGGGGAAAAATACTGAATCAGAGGAAATAAATCTAAGTATTTAGGGCAGATCAGCACAACCCAATTAATCAGAAAAGTACAACTCCCTCAACCAGGAAAGCTCACTGTGTAGGTGTTAAAAAGTAAGTGGATCAGATTAGAGCATTTTGGAGCACAATGCATCTGCTAGAGAGCACCATACAGGGTCAAAAGTTAGACCAGAGAAGAAGAGTCAAAAGTTCCTGACAACAAACATGGCAACAGTAAAGGTGCTTTCAACTCAAAAGAAGAAATTGGAGGCAGCATTTCTGATGGTGGTGTTCTGTGAGGCCAGTCAATACTTCCATCATTTTCCCAAAGTATTCTTCTGTTACAGTTTCGCTGGTCTCGGTGCAACTGTTGGTCACACAACCTGATGTGATGCTATTCCTGAGCATAGGCGTTCCCAGAAGAGCTAGAGCTTTTTCCTTTAGTGGACTAAGTGAATTCAGGTAATGCAATCCACAACTGTGAAAAAAACAGTTAAGAAGAGCCTGAATGTAACATTAGCAACAAGAAATGTTTTACCCATCTGTTCATTCACCAGTTCATCCATCCATCCATCAAACAATCCACCTATCCATCCATCCATCCATCCCTCTCCCTAGGACCTTTTTAAGATCCTCTTAAGGCTTTCCTAGGTAAGATGGGATGTATAATCTCTGGGTCCACCTGAGGTCTCGTCTCAGTTAAACATTTCCAAAAATAAAACTTCAAAAAGGGAGGCACCCATTACTTCAACTGGCTCTTTTTAACATGAAATAGCTGCAGCTCTACTACAAGCTCCCTGCACAGCTGATAAGAGGTGCTAGTTTCTATAAGAGCTAGTAAAGTAAAAAGAGTAAACAGAGATCTAATGACAGTCATTATACATAAAATACAGTACAGTTTGTTGCATGTTGTTTCCATAGACTGTATATAGAATGGACAGCGTCTGCCTCCTTGCTGGGTGAAGCCACTCCGAGAACAGCACCCTCTGTTGATGGGCCACAGTACAGGTCATAAATTCCGCCTCCGCCAGCAAAGCTTATGTGGACAAACTTTAGAATTTATTACACAGAACATAAATTTTTCTCCCCCCCTGCTTGTGATGTTGACATGTAGTTACTGTAAGACTGGTTTGTGCTCAAGTCCTCTTTTTTTGTACAGCTCCATTTTTAAAAGTTATTAGGGGGTTCATGTTTTCTATGATTGACACCTGATACAGCCTATGGGCATTCAGGGATTTCGTAGCTCACCCGGGGGATATGCTGTTTGAGCAGAGCTTCACAACAGCGACTCTTGGCGACTGCGCAGCTGAATGCGCGCATGGCTACTGCGCAGCGCTGGTTTCAGGAAATGAAGAAAAATCCCGGAAATACCGAGAGCTTTTTGGCTTCAAATCCGTATACAGGCGGTAGGTGGTACCAAGTTGTCCATAGTACATACAGTCTATGGTTGTTTCACTATGAGCACTGGGAATTTGGATCTTGTAATCATTTAAGTCTGTACCTGAACAAGGTTTATCCAGTTTGTGACAAAGAGGTTGTCACTGTTTGAGGATGTTGAAATGTTAGGTCAAAAAGAGACACATGCATCCAAAATTGTTCAATCAAGTCATTTATGAATTCATCTCACTCGTTTTATAACATGTTGCTCTCCTCCACAGCTCTAAGATGTAAACAGAGCTGAATGCTAAATGCTTCCTTGTAAAGAGGGGAGCACCTTCAGATGTGCTGATAGTGGAGCAAACCATGCTTAATTAGGTGAAAGGTTATCTGGCTAAATTGTTTAAATTTTGTGGTTGAGGAGGATATTTGTGGGTAAAACAGTGACTCCATTGATGAAATGTGTTTTTTTAAATTGAATGTAAGTATTAAAGTGAAGTCTATTGAGTTATTGTGGGAAATTTTGAGTTAATTGACAGACAGCAGCTGGTTGGTCTCGGGAGGGAGGGGCATTTTTTTGTTGTTTTTCTCACTTTTTCTGTAAATAAATGCACCACAATCATTCACGGGATTCAAGCCATCATGTCCTCATTTTCTGTGGACCCTTTTTGCAACAGTTTGTCTATGAAAACAGAAAAAGACGAACTCTGGATTTCTTGGATTCACCAATCTGGGTTATTCTAATCCAGATTAAACCTTTGGAAAGACCTGAAAAGACAGAGTAGACAAGGAGTCGTGCTGAGAGAGAGCCAGCAAACCAACCATACCGGCACTTCCCAAAATAAGCAACATCAATTCTGAGACCTTTCAGACAGCGGGAACACACTAGTGAGATTGTGTGTCTGTGTTGCTTAATGGAGACATATTAAGGTCATTTAGAGTTTTATGTTGGCACCAGCCTGCTGCAGTTTGCTCCTCTTTTTTTTCTTTACTTAAACTTTGATGGGGAGCAAGAATTTTTTGGCATGTGAGGTACAAGAGAAAGATTTACTTAAAAGTTGTGCAAACACCAGCCAGAGGAAACTATAAACAGTATGTAACACAGTATGTCAAATTAAAGAAGACAGCTAAACACAGTTGACAACAGTTTGTACTGCTTATAATCTGATTGAGATTAAACTTTACAGTATTTTTTGTAGGAAAGAATCGATACAGTAGAAGAAACAGGTTATTCAGAGAGAAGCTGAAACTAGTCAGAATTGTTAGCTGTTGACTCCCATTTGTGAGAATTCTTTATAAATTAAAGCTTATTCATTGTTTTGTGTTAACAAAGTTAGTTTGTAATGACTGTTGTGATTGTTAAGAACTCCACAGACTTTTGGTAATCTCATTTACATTGCAGTAAAAAAAAATGCAGCTTGTATTTCAACACCCAGATGTTTGACACTGTATTAGTTGCCTATTAATTTCCCTTTGCATGTTTATCCTGAGTTCATCCCTCAGCATGTCAATAGTAAAATAGACATAACCATCTGTTGTTTTAGCTGTAGAAAATCTGCTAACCATCCATGGGCCCTGAGTCATCTGAATGAATGCACTGTCACTTGCTTACTTTTCCAAGAAGTCAGGTTAGTGTCAGGGGTTTCTGAAGATAAAAAAGGAGAGGACCCAAAATGGAGCCCTAAGAAACACCACCATCTGGTTTATGGCTTTCTGATAAATGTTACACCCATATATTTAAGAAAAGTCTTCTCTGTCATAATACTCAAGGCAATTTAAAATGTAGCTGAAAGGCAAACAAGACAATAAAGTGGTCAAATATTTCAAAGTTTACATTCATGTTTTGGCAGTGTTGTGGTGTCAGAGTTCATGAACTAACTCGGATAATACAGAATGAGCTCCTCTTGAATCTTTCTTTAAAAGGATGTTTAGAGATTTAGAAAGGTTGAAATGTAGGGTCCAAATGACACATGATAAAATTGCTGTGGCACAAGTACCTTAATACTTTAAAAAAGACTGTAATGAGTTTTTTAAAACTGCTGCCTCATTGTGGCCTTTACACATTTTCCATTGCGGCAATTCTCTATCCCTCCCTCATCACTCACTCTTCTCCATTTGCCTCATAAAAGCCTCACCACCTAATAATTGGGTAATGGGGAGGACTGCCAGACTGCTGCGGGGTAAGTCTAGAATGTGTGGGCTGGAGGAGGTACATGGCCCTGCCGGAGAGTGCTGCATGCTCTGTTGGTTTTATTTTATCCTGCGGTGAAGGTCATGAGAAGAGCAAAGATAAGATGATTCAGGTTTGAAGTAAAATCTCTCATTGTGAGCCAGCAGTGCAGGCAGGTCAATGGAGGACAGGGCTGTTCAGAACATCATTAAAACTTTGAATTACAAAATGTGAAGTCTATTCACATTCAACTGCAGTGCAGCAAAGTTGGTGCTCTTAGTTCATGTTTGAGAAGTGTCAAGTATAATATTCATAAAATTCACAGATCTTAAGAGGTTCAATCAGTCAGTTCTCATCAAGTGAAATTATGAAGCTGAAAAATACAGAACTCTGTAGCAATGGTTGTACATTAGAGAGGAGTTGGATGGTGTTTATGATATTAGGGGTGGCAGTAGCTCAGGAGGTAGATTGGTCGTCCACTAACTGGAAGGTTGGTGGTTCGATTCACTCCTATCCCGTGTCTGTCCGTTGTGTCCTGTGACCACTAAGGTAGTTTACCACCACCAAGGTGTGACTGTGTGTGTGAGTGAATAAATGATGTATCCAATGTAAAGCACTTTGAGGGTGTTTGATAAATCGCAATAAAAATTTGATGCATTATTATTATTAGGTCTACACTATACTCTTTTCTACAGACACACAACTTTGATACACCAGCATGTACCCAGAAACGGCAGTAAAAAAAAGTCTTTCCCATGTCTTTACGGAACTGCATTAAACTGCATGCATGAAATTCAAAATGAGTGAATATTTGAAAACAACAACCCAAAAGCAGTAAAGTTGATCAGTTTGAACATTAAATATCTTGTCTTTGTAGTGTATTTCACTGAATATTGGTGGAAAAGGGAGTTGTAAATTATTGTATCTGTTTTATTCACGTTTAAGACAACTTGATTGGAATTGCAGTTTGTAAGTTAAAACCAGACAAAATTAGATAAAACTAAGAAAAATCCTGGTCTATATTGGTCCTCAGCCTGGATTTTGGAATGGTTAGCATACCTTTGCTAAAGACCACAGGATGTAACTGGGTTTGTAAGGTGAGAGGAGAACAGCAATGCACTCAAGAAGTCAGCATTCAGTTTGCATCGGAGCCAGTAAAGGGAGGCTCTCTCGTTTGTTTTGGAGAGGAGAATGGCTCTGTGTTCTGGACCAGCTGTAATTTATCTAGGTTGCACTGTGACAGTCTCCTGGGCTAATAAAAACACCATTGCATCACTGGATTAGCATGTTTATCCAGATTGAAATTACTGTCAAAGAGGATTTGCAGCTGTAAAAAAATGTTTGATTAGAGATCCTAGATGATGAGGGATGTTGATGTTTGCTGTGTCTGGACTGATCAGGATAACTTCTGTTTGTCTGTGCTTGGCTGTAAAAAGTTGTGCGCCATCCAGATTTCAAGACCCACAATGCAGCAAGGTCTGTGAGGAAATCCAGACAAATGCCCAACTGAGATGTAACAAGGTATTGTCTCAACACTCAATTTCTGCATGTTTATCTCAGCAAGTTTGGACTACTTTTACTTAATATGTTATGTAGGTTGAAAAAGTTCCCAGGGTCACAGTGGGACTTTCACAAGGTGAAATAAATGAAAAAAATAAACGCATATTGAAAAAAACCAATTTTGTTATATCAGACAGCAGTGTACTCCATAATGTCTTCTACATCCTGTTTAAACTGCATTGAAACAAGGCCAAGGTTTACTGAAGGACATAACTTTGTCTTCAGGCAGATGTGCAAAAGGGGGGCCCCTCCTTCCAACTTATCTCTCTTTCAGATGCTTCATTGAGTTGTTTGGTTTTCTCAGCCCGCAAAGGCAGCTGACAGGGCAATCCTCAAGCAGATGGATATGGTTCTCCTCTGATCCAGGCCCCGATCTGCCCTGGTGCTCTCTTGGGGCTTAAGAACAAAATGCAAACGCCCCGGTCAAAAAGTCTTATCTGCAGCCTGCACAGTGTGTGGTGTGGAGCTGGGAAAAGGGGAGCTCATTTTCTTGTTGATACCTTTGTTTCAGAGTCAGCCTGTGGAGGGATTTTGTGTATGTACCCACGGTGTTGTAGTAAATGTGGGTCATATGAAGGTATTTACGGGTATCTTTGAACAAAGTGAGTATCATTTCTTGACATGAGACTGTCATGTCAAGAAGTCTTTTGAACAGCCTAGTTTCACTTTGTGACCCTGTTTGTTTAAATTCTGGAGGCAGTTTCTGGTCATGTCCTGATCTGCCAAGTGAAACAAATACTGGAAATGAATGTTGACAAAATCTTGTATTTTTGTTCAATAATGTCTCCCTCTTTGCGAAATTCTTCTTTTCACAGTAGAATAACTTCTGCAAGGCTTTTGTTTTGTCTCCCAGTAACTAACTTTATCGAACTAAAATTCTGGAGACTTCAGAAAGGGTGCAGACCTTGTTAGTTAGAAAACTCAGGGATTGCATTTAAGTGAATATAGATAGAAATAATGGCCATTCCAAATCAGAACGCAGACAATAAGATTTGCTCAGTTACTGGCTATGGAGCATCATGTATTAAGTGTTTTTAGCATTTCTTGGTTAGCTGCAGCTCAAGGCTCTGTCCTGGGGCCTCTTCCATTTTACATGTACCTGCTCCCACTGGCTCAGATGCTAGAAAACAACAAAACATTCCACTATAACTACACAGAGGACACCCAGACTTACTGTACATAGCAATACTACAAAGGGAGCCATGGCCCCAAACAAGCTTGGATTAAATGTTTTGAATCAATGAGTGGGTTATTCTCTTCAGTTCAACGAAGATGAAACTGAGGCGGTTTCATAAGAAAAGTATATTCATCACTGTGCTGAGGGACAAAAGCTGCACGAAAAGCTGCCCTTAAGCTACAGGAGACACCTTTTGTCTTTCAGGCCACACATTCAGCTCCAGCTGCCGAAAAGCTGTGAAGGCCTTGAGACGACAAAAATTGCCTCATGTCTGTCAAGGTTGAACAATTTACAGCCATCACAGACAGTTTGCAAACTGTCACCTTGTGTTGCAGCTTCAGGGGAGAGAGAGTTGGTGTTGAAAAAGAGGCCGGTTGTCTCTGCTGAGTTTCTTTTGAAAGGCCAATAGTTCCTCAGAAGACCCAAAGCACTGTTCACGACAACCACAATTTGTGGCTCAACTTGAGATGACTCTTCATTAGCTGGTCACTTGCCTGTGGGTGCGTGTGACGCGGCTCTCGTCTCTTTCAGTTTCATTTCCATACATGTCAGTCACTTTGATCAGCTGTCTCTGTGGAAATTGTATCCAGGCTGGAGGTAAATGGTTCCTGAAAAGCAATAGGAGCTAAAGACACAGAGCATGAATCTGGCAGAGCAGTGCTGGTGTTGGTAATGTAACAAAAGTCTGTCTGAAAACATGTGATTCCTCTGCTGTGACTGTGCAGAGCAAACACAGCAGAATTTGAAGGATGCATGAAAAAAATTGTACTTTAAAGCACTAAAATATTTCATTATTGCAGTTGATTTATTTTTTAATCTATACAACATCCTTTGAGGCGGCTCCGTGGCCCTACAATTGTGCTTTATAGATACACACAGCCTGCAAACAAGCTATGGACATTAATTTTACATGTTGATGTTGAGCAGAAGTGTTAGCATGCTAACAACCACTAGCCAGCATTCAACTAAAGTTGCATCTGAGACTGGTGGGAATCTTTCAGTTAACAGGATTATGACCATAAAACAAAGAATATGACAAAGAGGAATGTTGACCTGAGATAGCAAGAGATAAATCGTTAGTAGATGTTTGTTTCTGTGACTCATTCTCTGAAGACTGTGAATGATTTTTCATGTTTCATGGCAATCCATCCTGTACAAAGAAAATCCAAATGTGGCAATGATGTTGGATGAAAAGTGAAGAGCTCAAGAAATTCATATAGTGAAACACATTCTGAGTATCTGTGCAGAATTTTAGAGCTAATTTTCCATCAAACAGGTGCTGACATGTTTCATCAAGTAGCTATTTGACTTTAAGTTTGAACAGCCCATGTCTTAAAGGTTAACATCATTAGAATTACCTTAAGCCATGATAATGTATCATCTTTGGGCAATGATTATCCAAAAGAAATGTCATGGCAGTCAGTTGAGAAGTTGAAGGAACAACCCCTAGTTCTTAAAAAGTTGGAATGGTGCAGGAACATCTGCCAGCCAATGAGGGAGGTTTACAGCAGCTTGGTAACATGTCTAGATGTGAAAAGGCACTCCACAGAGGCTGAGTAGAGGTTCAACACCCAGTGAGAGGCTGCAAGTGAGAATGGATCAAAACTGCTGTGTTAGAGGATCCAAAGAGACAAAGCCAAAAAAACAGCACTGAACGTCTATGATCTCCGAGACATTAAAAACAGGCATGAATCTGTCATTGAAGTCACTGCATGGGCTCATTATCACTTTCAAAATCCCCTATCTGTGGATTTAATTAGACAGAAACTACCAACAACCTCTCTGAGTCAAGACCATTTTAAATAGGCTGACCAAAATATGACATTCTTTTTGGAAATCATGGAATCATCGTCATTTTGCACACATTAAAAAAGAGGAACCACCCAACTTATGAAAAGCCTGGATTTTTGATTGTATGAGGACGTATACGTGCCCATGACATAGGTATTTGCTCATTCAGTTCTTATTATAACAGCATGGTTCTGTAATAAAGGAGTCATGGGTGCCCGTCTACAGTCCCTATTTTTTCCCCATTGAAATCCCATCATGAAGCAACAAATACAAAAGAGGGGACCCCCAACCAAGAGAAAGCACAAGAAAACTTTTGACTGTTTCATAAAACTAGTCAAACTGCTTAGTTCTTGAATATTTACATAGTGTTATTATTTATTTTTTTAAAGATTTGCCCCCTTTGCTGCATGGTATATTAAGACTGATATGTTGTTTTTACATTATTTGCAATTATTTATGAGATTTAAATGATTAGTACCAATGCTATGGCTAAAGAAATAACCCAAGGAACAACTAAATCTACTGGGCAAACAGCACGTACATATTTTGTTCAATAAATTAGAGTTTTTAATGAAAGTTGATCCAGTTGAACTACAAATTTCAGACCCTCTGTTGTTGTTTTCAGCCTGAAAACAGCTAAGCACAGTCTCTGCACTGTCCAAGTCTCCTGCAGATGCTGACAAATCTGTACCAAGACACACGTCCCCAAACACACAAGCCTGCAGGTGCCCTTTGAATCAGACACTCACATCTACACACAAAATGACGCGCTGTCTGGGTCTGTTTTTTTTTTTCTTTTTTTTTTTTTTGGCTGAAAATTATAGAGTGGTGTGCCCTAGTTTGCCTGACCCAGCAAGGGCTTTTTTGAGACACAGCTTGAGTCACACATACACACTCACAAACACAGAAAGAGAGAGAGGGAGAGAGAGACACACAGAGAGAGAGAGACAGAGAGATGCATGCAATCCAGGAGCAATCACCATCCTTCAGCCTGAGGCCCCCTGTAATCTCTGCCATCAAGTTCTGCAGAGTTTTCCCATCTGCAGGAGGTTTATTTGACTTATTCTCATTAATACTGACACACTCAGCCTCTGGCTTTCTCCTGTCTGGTTTTTCCTTGATTTTTACAGCATTTCAGCTATGTTTAGAGGTAAACAGATACAGGAGGAAGAAATTGCATTATTACTTGACATCATTCTTTACAGAGGGGGTTGTAGGAAATCCCTCCTAAAGATATTGTGAGACTAACCAGCTAGGATAAACTCCAAATACTGAGTCATGCTTGGCATGACAGGGTTGTCCATGTAGATTCTCATTCATCCAGGTCATGGTTTTCTTGAAGACTCCAAAATCAGGCAACTGGACTGTGTAGAGTTGAGAAGACGTTTCGTCTCTTATCCAAGAAACTTCTTCAGTTCTAATTATTGCTAGTGTGAGGAGCAGATATTTATCTTGATGGAGAAGGGGACAGTCAACAACTGGGAGGAGTTGGAAAGAATGGGTCGTGGAAAACCCATCTCCGGGTGTTCCCCCCTGAGGGTCATTAACCTGAAAGGGTCGTTAATGACCCCTGTCATGTGACCACATGACTCATGCCACCTGAGTCATGTAGTCCCAGGTATGAATGTTTGTGGAGTTTCCTGGGGAGAGAGCTGAGAGCTGCATTGTAAGTGCCGGAGAGATTGTGCCTGAGTCCACCCCCTCTGTTCAGAGAAGGTTTCTCCAGTCTGGTAAAGATGGCTTCTTTAACTCCTCTTTCAAACCATCTGTCTTCTCTAGCCAACACCTGTACATTGCTGTCTTCGAAAGAGTGACCTGTGTCCTTTAAGTGAAGGTGGACAGCCTTAGTGTGTTACCAGGCTTGGTTCAGGGACTAGCATCTGCCTTAGTGTGTTACCAGGCTTGTTCATTTCAAGCCTGGTAACACACCAAGGACAAAACACCCCGACATAAACAGAGTAATGTGGTGTATGCCGTCCAGTGCAGCGAGGAATGCTCAGACCTGTACATTGGGGAAACTAAACAACCGCTTCACAAGTGCATGGCTCAATACAGGAGAGCCACTTCCTCAGGTCAGGACTCAGCTATCCACCTTCACGTAAAGGACACGGGGCACGAGTTGTAGGTTTTTGCACATTTTCTCACTAGCAAGTAATAACGTGACAGCTAAAGACTCAGACTGGGAATTAATCAGCATGCAGACTAAAGCTCAACACAGTTGCATCCTTGTTGCTATTTGTGTTACATCACGAGTCCACCAGCTGCAGAGTTTTGGCCACATGTTCACATTTCACTCATAATTTTGCAAAAACTGACTCACAGGAAGAGTGATTACATTACCTCATGCTGCATCTTCTGGAGTTGTCATAACAGTAAAATTGGACAAACTGTCGCTGCCATAAGTTACTGGCTACTTGATCAAGGAGACCTTTAATGGGTTTATGTGTATCACTCTAGTGTTAGGTCGTTCGTGAATGATTTGTTAAAAAGAACCAAATGTTTTAAAGGTGGGGTAGGCAGGAATCCGTTAAAGAAGCATTTTTTTTTGTGGCATACATAGAAAAAAGCTTTTAATATCAGTCAATAGCATCCTCCAATAACATGCACAAGCCCAAACAAAGTTAGCGTGCTACAACATTGGACAGTAGCAACCGACCAGAAAGTATGGAAAATTGTCTGAATCCTCCTTTGGCCACAACTCCTGACACAAACTATAAAACAAAGTAAATATCAGAGACTCTAGCGGAATAAAGAGCGCTTAGAACAGAGGTAGACTGGACAAGAGCTAAGGATAAGCATAAACCATGGGGGACGCTTCTGGATCTTACGGACCCCGTAACCTTTCCACTGGACAGGCAAACCGCTTTAACAAAGTAAGCAAAGTGTCTGTAACAGAAGTGTTTCTTGTCAAACGGGACCTGCTGTAGCGTGTTGTAGCGCCACTAAACTGTCTACCTCGGGTCCTGGACTATGTCACTTTATCCTAGTTGTAGAAGTCCTGCAAACACTGTGTTTGCTGGTAGTCTGTTGGCATCTACAGTAGCACCACTGCTTTTTACTTTGACGTTGAGTGGGCCCCACTTGTAATCATCTGAAGTGTTTTTCTGCATTTTATCTGAATTTAATTGAAATGATACAAGCGAGCAGGAGCGTTTGTTTGTGGGTGGGGCTTGCTGGAACCGAGAGGGAGGGGAGAGGAGGAGCTGAGGGGGAAAAATGGTTGGGAGGGGTTGTGTTTACATTCAAGATTTCTCTCAAAAGTTGGGACTTTCTCAGATCCTGCCTTACCTTTGAGTGAACATACTGAACCGAATCACTTCCTCAAGTGATTTGTTCATTTGTCACTTAAGTTGAGCTTTCAGCAGCGCATCTGCCATAGCATGCAGCATTGCTGGGCGAGCGGCCAGCGAGCGGGGGACCGCAAGCGCAAATGCCTGAATCACTTTGTGAATGAACGCAGTGAACTACACTCTCTGGAATCACTTTCATGGCGACTGTTGTTCCCCGTTGTTTTAACAGATTTAGTTCCCAATTAAACAAACTTAGAATGTTAGGCTGGCAGTAATGAGAAGAGAGTGAGACAAGCTCTTGTTTTTTTAACTCTGCTAAATTGCCACTACAACAACTTGCATATATAGCAGGATACAGCATGTAACAAATAGTGTATAAAACCCGCAGTTTAAGAAATGCATGACTGTCTGATCGTATCATTGTGGTGATTTGCAAGGGTTCAGTGTGAATTTTTCACAGAATGTACAGTGGGGGTAAATGTGCAGTGAGCGAATCACTCACTGAGCCCCATTAACAGAGTAGATAAATAGAATACCATTGGACCATTGGTAAACTTCAAACATCATGATTTATAAACACGTTAATTTTTACAAACCTGTTTGTCAAAGCAACACAGTCACAACATAATCTCGTCTCCTAGTCCCAGAAGCTATGATCTGAACTGAATCCTGAACCGTTCAGCTGTGTATCTGTTCAGGAGGTCGGAGTTGCATGCTCCTCCTGCCTAGCGCTGAATGATTCAGTTAACAAATCTTTTGAACGAATCTTTTTTGTGAACTGATTTAAGTGATTCCGTACATCTAAAAGAACTGCCATGGCCATCACTATATCACTCAGGAGCATCATGCCTATTTAAGCAGGTGGGGGAAGGTGCCGGGATTTTATGTTTGATTAGTGTAATGGAAAAAAAGTTACCAAATAACATATACAGCATCAGATTTAAAGAAAGAGCCAAAATACTGGGGTTAGGAAGAGAATGGTTTGTCAGCACCGTGTTTGATGGATTTTTTTTTAAACTGAACACACGCAGAAGATTAAAAAAAGAGGAAAGGTTATGTGACTTTGATTAACAGCTTGTGACAGTTGGTACAAACAGGGATATGTTAATGGATGTGTGAGCATAGATTGAACTTCACTCAGCTGCAGCAGTTTTTCATAAAAGTTTTGGAAACTTTCTGCTACAGGAGATAAAAAGTGCTCACTCAAGCTTCAATTAGGGAGTCTTATGGGTTTTGTTTTACACATGGATCTAAATGATTAGGAGTACATGTTATGAGGTCACTCATGCTTGTTCTCTAATTAAGATGTAACAGTGGGTTTTCTTGAGGGACCCAAAAGCAGGTAGCGTAGACAGAAGAAGCTTTAAGTGATTTTATTGAAATGAACAATGAAGGATGGTGTGAGGTCCTGGGTCCAAAGAGTGCAGGGGGATCCGTTGTGAGGGGTGAGGCAGTGTGTGTGTGCTGAAGGAGACGGCAGGTGGCTGGTTCAGGATCGAGAGAGTGGCAGTTGAAGCAGAGGTTGGGCTGACACTGGTGGATTGAGGAGGCACTGGTGGAGAAAGGAGGACAGGAGAGGGATTAGTAATTTGCAAAAACATTCACCAGAACACGCTAAGTTCTCAGTATTAGAAAGAGTTGGCCGTGATACCACTGTGAGAGCGGTAATAATATGGCGATGAGTAGTTTTCAGAGCTGAGCCTAAAAGCAGGTGGTGATTAGGTGATGAGATGCAGGTGTGGAGGTGCAGGAGGAGCCAGTCCCCTCCCCCTTAACGGACGCCACCCTGCATCTGACCAGGCTTCTCAGGGTGCTCCAAATAAGTCACTGGGCAGGGAATTGTCCAAGATGAGCTTTGGGAGATCCATGATCGTTCCTCAGGTCCATACCCCTCCCAGTCTACCAGGTATTGGAAACCCCGGCCATGGGGTCTGACATCCAACACCCTGGAGACAGAAAATGCTGTCCCAGTTTGTACTCAGGGGCAGGAGAATGATGAAGGTCAGCCAGCCACTTGTTCCTTTCCGCCGACCTTGTGAGGTGCCGCCCGGACCTCCCTCCACACACCCCAAATCCGACTTGTGTTCTTTAACTGAGGGAACAGCCACTTTTAGCTCCTTATCTGGGAACAAGAGGGGGTTGAAAACCATTACAGGCCATAAAAGGTGACATACCTGTGGCTGAGCAGGTGAGGGAGTTGTGGGCATATTCGATCCAGGCGAAATGAGTACTCCATTAGGCTGGATAGTGAGCGGTGACACACTGCAGGGCAGACTCTAAATTCTGATTAGCCCGCTCTGTCTGGCCGTTGGTCTGTGGGTCGTACCCAGACAAGAGGCTGGCTGCTGCGCCCACAGCCTTGCAGAATTCCCTCCAGACTTTAGGAGAACTGGGAGCCTCTGTTAGAAACAATGTCACTGGGGATACCATGCAATCTATACACGTGGAGCACGAGGAGGTTGGCAGTCTCTAGAGCAAAAGGCATTTTGAAGAAATGCTGCTTTGGAGAAACTATCAATGACTGTGAGAATAACTGTATTACCTTCTGAGGGAGGCAGGCCGGTGATAAAATTTACTCTAATATGAGACCAGGGGCGATGTGGAATGGGTAGCTGGCGCAGCAGACCAGCAGGGGGTTGGTGAGAGGTTTTACCTCTGGCACAGACAGAGCAGGCTATCACATACTCCCGGGTGTCCTTGGTCATACTGGGCCACCAGAAGTGCTTCTTGAGAAACAAGAGAGTACAGGTGACAGGTAAGCTTGCAGAAGGGCCCCCACTGGAGTACCTGGGATCGGACGGAGTCGGGCACAAAGAGACATCCAGAGGGACCGGGCTCGGGGTCAGGTTGCCTCTTTTGAGCCTCCAGCACTACCTGTTGGATCACCCAGGAGGCTGCTCCGACTATGCAAGAGGGAGGGAGGATGGGGTCCAGAACTTTGGAGCAGGTGAAGGGAGAATGGAGGTGAGAGAGGGCATCTGGTTTGATATTCCGAGTGCCAGGGTGGTAGGAGAGGGTGAAGTTGAAGCAGCTTAGGAAAAGGGACCAACGGGCTTGGTGGGGGTTGAGACGTTTGGCTGAATGAAGATAGGCTAAGTTTTTATGGCCGGTCCAGATGATGAAGGGAGTCCCAGATCCTTCCAGCCAGTGCCTCCATTGCTGTAGAGCCCACACAACTGCCAGCAACTCTCAGTTTCCGACATCATAATTCCTTTCAGAGGGGGACAGGTGGCATGAAATGTAGGCACAAGGGTGAAGCTTATTGGACTCGGGACTCCACTGTGAAAGGATGGCTCCCACTCCTGTGTCAGAGGCATCTACCTCCACCAAAAACTGGAGACTGGGGTCAGGATACTTGAGAACTGGGGCACTGGTAAACAGAGACTTGAGTGAATGCGGTGTCAGCTTCAGGGGTCCACAGGTAAGGGGTGCTGGTGGAGGTGAGACAGGTGAGGGGGCATGCCAATTTGCTATAATCTCTGATAAAACTCCTGTGAAAGTTGGCAAATCCCAGGAAGCGCTGAAGCTCCTTGCAAGTGGTGAGTATGGGCCAATTAGCTACTGCTTGGATCTGTAAGGGGTCCGGTTTGAGTTGTCCTTGTGCAATGATGTACCCTAGGAAACTGACAGAGGTGGAATGAAACTCACCCTTCTTGGGTTTGACTAAGAGGTGGTTCTCCAGAAAATGAAGGACCAGACGGACATGTTGAGAGTGTTCCTCCAGGGATCTGGAGAAGATTAATATGTCGTCCAGGTAGACGAAAACAAAGCAGTTGAGCATGTCTCGGAGGATGTTGTTCATGAGGGTCTGGAAAACAGCTGGGGCATTGGTAAGGCCAAAGGGCATGACCAGATATTCAAAATGGCTCAGAGGTGTGTTGAAGGCCTTTTTCCACTCATCTCCCTCTCTAATCCGGATGAGGTGATAGGCATTGCAGAGGTCCAGTTTGGTGAAGACTTGAGCATGGCAGAGGGGCTCAAAGGAGGTGTCTTGTTCTTCACAGTTATGTCATTGAGTCTTCGGAAGACTATACAGGGACACAAGGATGAGTCCTTCTTTTTCACAAAGAACAACCCAGCCCCCAGGGGAGAGGAGGAGGAGCAGATAAGTCCTGTAGCCAGAGAGTCCTGGATGTAGGCCTCTATGGCCTCCTTTTCAGGTCGAGACAGGTTGTACAGACAGCTAGTGGAGAGAGGAGCTCCAGGAGGGTTATCGATGGCACAGTCATATGGGCAGTGGGTGGGTAAGGATAGTGCCAAGTCTTTATTGAACACAGGCAAGGTCATGGTACTCAGGGAGGACACTGCTGAGGTCTGGAGGTGAAGGGGGTGAGTTGTGGCTAACTGCGACTGGATTGGCAGACAGGAGGCAGTGAGAGTGGCAATGCAGGCTCCAGCTGGAGATGGAGTTTTTCCAATCGATGTGAGGATTGTTATCCTCCGCCAACCTACGAGCCCTGACCACTTGCGCTCTCTCTCTCTCTCCCCCTGAGTCTAATCGACAAAGAGATCAACTCCTCGAGGGTGGGAGGCTCATCCCTGGATGCTAACTCATCTTTTAGCTGTTCATTAAGCCCCTTCATAAAAATCCCCTTGAGAGCAGCCTCATCCCACCCACACTCATTGGCCAAAATATGAAAATCTATGGAGTAGGAGGCTACTGACTGGGATCCCTGAGTAATGGCTAAGAGCCTCTTAGATGCCTCCCGCCCTTTAACTGGTTGGTCAAAGATGTTGCTGAGCTCCCTAGGAAAAACATCAAAAGACAACAACACTGGAGAGGAGTTATGCCAGAGCGCTGTAGCTTAATTGGCCCCTCGGCTTGTAACAGATTGATGACATAAACTATCTTGGCTTTCTCTGAAGGATAACTAGAGGGATGTAAATCAAACACTAAAGAACAATTTAATAGAAACTGTGCACATGAACCTAAATCCCCATCATGAGGCTCAGGAGGTGGAACAAAAAGCTCCTTGTTGGAGATGGGAGAGGTGTTATGGGAAGCCAAATCAGGTGGGTTACTCACAGGAGAAGAAGTGCTGGGGGAAGGTTGCTGTGGGTCCACATGGTGCTGATTGGTGTGGATTAGGGATATTTGTTGGTGAAAGCTATAAAGAGATTCCATTATTCCATGCAGCATTTTCTAATGACGTCCAATCTGAATTCCTTGAGCTGAGAGGGCTTCCTTACCTGCATCCGGGTTTGCTGGTGGAGAAAGGAGGACAGCTGGGACTAGTAACTTGCAAACATTCACTAGAACATTCTAAGTTCTCAATACTAGAAAGAGTTGGCCGTGATACCACTGTGAGAGCAGGAATAATCTGGCGATGAGCAGTCTTCAGAGCTGAGCCTAAGAGCAGGTGGTGATTTGGTGATCAGATGTAGGTGTGGAGGTGCAGGAGGAGCCAGTGCTGCTGAGGAGCTGCCCAACTCTGTAAAAAAAAAAAAAAAAAAGGGGGGGGGGGGGGGGGTTCCACTGAACCATAAATGTGTCCAAAACCAGCAAAATCATGACATAAGGTGCAAAAAGAAGTCTTACACATGCAGAAGTACATGAAAAATGAAACACAAATATGCAGTTTATATTCAGTTGAGAAAATGACTTTGAAATTTATGCAAAAAAAGAGGGTACTGTTGCATTTCATCCCAATGAAATGCGAAACAGGTTGCAATGAATACATGCAACATGCTGATGGTTCTGCTATAGAAAGACATTTCCTGCAGATGAGGATGTAGTTTAGTTTGTCTTATGTGGCTTTAAGGAAAATGTCACAGGAAGTGTTTGATGAGTTGGTTGGAGAAAGGATAGGATCTTTGTGGTCTCAGCAGCTACTTTCTGTTTTGCCTGCTAAATATTATATTGGCTGCCTCTTGTCAGGTCAGATCAGAGCCAAAACAGTGTTGACCTGACAGGAAATGGACCCAACTGGACCTCTGAGAGGCTGTGGTGTCTGGCACCAAGACAGTACCAGAAAATCACAGTCCTGGAAGTAGTTAGGTTGGGTCTACAACAGGGGTGGGCAATCATGTGCCATAGAGGGCCGAGAGGCTGCAGGTTTTCTTTCCAACCCAAAACTCCACCAGGTGATTTCACTGATTACCTTAACTCCAAGCAGAGAGCAGGGACTCACCTGGTGGAGTTTTGGGTTGGAAAGAAAACCTGCAGCCTCTCGGCCCTCCATGACACATGATTGCCCACCCCTGGTCTACATGGTTGTCATGATTTGAGGGCTGATTGGTTTATTTTTACAGGGTTAGGTTTCATTTTCTAGGCAACAGGTGTCACTGTTTACCTGCATCATATTCTTTAATTACACATTAAAGGCTGCCTTTACAGCATCCTACAATGATGGTGGGCGGCAGTAGCTCAGGAGTTACAGCGGTCGTCCAATAACCGGAAGGTTGGCGGTTCAATTCCCCCTTATCCCAAACCTGTCCGTTGTGTCCTTGGGCAAGACACTTAACCCACCTTGCTCCTAGTGTGTGTCCTCCACTGGTGTATGATTGTGAGTGTTATGTGGTGGTGGTCGGAGAGGCCGTAGGCGCAAAATGGCAGCCACGTTTCCGTCAGTCTGCCCCAGGGCAGCTGTGACTACCAAGGTAGTTTACCACCACCAAAGTGTGACTGTGTGAGCGAATGAATGATGTATCCAATGTAAAGCACTTTGAGGGTCTCTGATACAGCGCTATATGAAATCTGATGTATTATTATTATTATTATGGCTCATTGTTACTCAAAGTGCAGAGGGATGAATGCATCCTTAAGGGAGTTTAACAGGGCAATAGAGCTGATGAAAGTTGGCTTCAAAGCTGGGGTGGCCCACTTTGAGTTATGCAGCCTCTGTTATTGAGGTGAATTCACCAATCTATTAGTCGTTTTGTCACTGTATTCTGCAGAGGTAACATTTTGCATGTCAACTTGCTTCAAATTTGAACCCCACCTGTCATTGATGGAGCAAAATGATCACCAGACCTGAAATAAAACAGCACCAGCTGCAGTAATTTATAACACCCTCCCAGCACTGATTGCAACATCTGCACCTGAAGGTATCTATTTTCATGCAACACACCTGCTCCATGCATCTGCATATGCATGTCTGTATGCTTGCAGTATTTTCAGTATGCGTGTTTCCAGTTATCTAAAGATCTTTTGTTTGTGCCTCTTTGTCTCTGGTTCACACACAGAAAAAGCAGCAGAACATTCCTGGTCTGTGTGACTGGGCTGGGATCTGTTACACCCTGCTCCTCTGTGGCTCATCTGGCATTGGAACTGGACATTAACTGGATGTTTAGATATAAAGTGGCTCCCTTCTCACTGCTGAGCGGATCTCAGTGGTGTCATGGACTCGGATTGCACTTTTTGGTGCATTTTGTTCTCAATGGTTTCAGACATTAGCAGTGTGTTTTTCCACTTATTCTGGTCAGAAGCTTATCTGTCCAGAAACATTTTTGTGCCTGTCTACAATACCTCACCATATGGTTAAAGCTGAGTTGAATTTGTGTTGCTGATGTCCCCCTGAAGGCTGGTGCAGTTTTATACCTTGGCTCAGTTTTACAGTTCTACAGGAAACAGGGCCGGGCTGTCAATAACTTAGCTGTGCAGCTGCCTTTGACTCCTACAAAACAGAATAAAACTATAGTTCACTGCCCATTTTTGGTAATTTGATCATTTTTATACAGGAATAAGCAATAGTTGTGCGACAGAGACACCTGTGAGCTAGTTTAATTTCAATTACATGACAAATATATCCCCCAGCTAGATTTTAGGTGTCTTTGTCTTGTGCCTGTACTGCGTGGAAACTTTCAGCCCTACCTTGCTGTGGCTTTAATGCTCAATGGTAGAGACAGCTGTGTTTTACAGCATCAAAATCTGAGCACCCTGACTCCAATACTAAGATAAACTTATTGTTTATCAATCCCTGTTTTATTATAGATCAGAAAACCATACTGCACTCATGTCTTTGGGCTCAGTACACACTTGCCAGTTAGTTTGGCTTAGCATATCACATGTTGTCTTAAATATTAATCAAGTCATGACTGGAGGTTTTGTTTTGAAGCTTTAGTTTCAATTTCATTGTCTAAAACAAGTTTGACCTGCATAGGACTAACTGCAGGTGCTCATTGTACCTGGAGTCTAAAAAAGTAGTCTGAATGGAGTAGCTCTCCCTTTCTGCATCTCCCTCTATCCCCCAGCTCAGTCTTAGCAGATGACTGTCTAACATCAGTCAGGTCTTGCTCGAGGTTTCTGCCTGTTAAAGGACATTTTTCCTCTCCACTGTAACTTGCTAACTGCTGCAAAATGTTTCACATGGGGCTCAGTGTCATCGCATCTTGACAATAGATCTTTGTAAATAGAGTCTGGTCCAAACCAGCTTGTTGTAAATTAGCGCTACATGGATAAAGATTAATTGAAAGGTGGTGGTGTTCCTTAAATGTCAGTGTCACTAAACACCAAAATGTTTCTGCAGGAAGAATTTCAAAGTGGTAAGTACAAAGAGGCAAGAGGCATCACTAAGGATGTGTAATGCAGTGCTGCCCTCTAGTGACATTAGGGATTGATGATGTAAATCACTGTAAGGTAGTCACACTGCAGAACTCTCTCTCTCTCTCTCTCACACACACACACACACACACACACACACACACACACACACACACACACACACACTATAATAGAGGCAGTGAAATCAGAAACACACTGACAGCAGTTTTAAAATTTTAAAATTAATTTATTATATGTCTTTGTCATAGAACTCATTACTTTTGCTCATGGTTAACATACAGCCATTCATATAGAGAACAAATGAGTTTTTTTATTCATCATTCTTAATTAACTTAGAAATTTACACTCTTCTTTGTGACCCTGCAGAGGAGAAAAATATCCTTTTTTCAAAAGTATCTTTTCTCAGTTGTGTTTTTCCCCTTGAGGGAAAAGGTCCTCTGCTGCTGCCTCCTCCTCCTCTTCCTCTTCTCTCTCTCTCTCTTCCTTATGGATGAGCAGATGCAGGGGAAAGTGAACAGCTGAACACACTAACACA
This sequence comes from Xyrichtys novacula, assembly GCA_962446985.1. Classification (NCBI taxonomy): domain Eukaryota; kingdom Metazoa; phylum Chordata; class Actinopteri; order Labriformes; family Labridae; genus Xyrichtys; species Xyrichtys novacula. The sequence continues at coordinate 24,458,776 of OY660866.1, read as the reverse complement.
ATGGAGACAGGCAAAGGGCTGATGTGCACCGAGCCAATAAACAAACACACACACCCAACCTTTCTAAATCTTCTTTCGCCCACACACATTCAGTCATATATACGTTACATACACACCCTCTCTGGTGCATACACACACTCTTCAGCAAAGCAATTACAGACCCATTGAACCATTTCAAAATAAGAGCACAGAACAATGACAGAAACAAAATCAAACCCAAACAATGATATAAAAATAAAATTATGCAACCATTTACAATCATATCAGTGCATGGGGGCAGAGAGAGGCTGGAGTACAGGTTGTTAGTGTACAATGTTTCAGTATGAAATGGGGTGCACTCACGGAGCTGTGACACCAAAAATAAAAGATACTCATATTCCTGCTTTGTCCTCTCCTGAAACACGTTTCAAATGCTGCAGAGGGAGGGACTTCAAAGATGTGTTTAAGCTGCATTGGTGAGAGTGTTTTTGTTGGTTTAGTATTTGCAGTCTCTACAAATCCCTTAAACCTTATTTAGGTCAACTAAAAGGCAACAAATTAAAATGTTGCAAACTGCTTTCTTCAACACACCCAAACATAGAAATCTAACCTACTTTTATGACCCCTCTCCCATTGTCAAACACACTTTTTTCTTTTAACACGTTTAAAAACGTGGAGGGCAAAATCTGGCAAAATAGCAGGAGGGAGAGGAGGATTAGTTGGATATAGACCTGGCAACTGGCCCTGTTGGTTAATTGGCTGCAGACAGCACTCTGCCCGAGGGACATGAGACCGGGTGGTAGCACCACGCCAGGTGCCAGTCATCTGCCAGGGTCACACCAGGGATTTGTGTGTGTGTGTGTGTGTGTGTGTGTGTGTGTGTGTGTGTGTGTGTGTGTGTGTATGTGTGTGTAAAAATGCATGCCTTAATGCAGCATGTTCTTTCTGTCAGACGTTAGTCCTTCATTCAAGGACGAGATGGACAGGGAGCAGTACAAGAGTTTGTTTGCATGTGACAGAACAACCAGGATGCCCCCTAGTGGTCACTGTTGGAGGAAAGGCCAGTGTGTGTGAGTGTATATGTGAGGGGAAGTCTTCATCAGGCAGCAGAGACAATGACACATTTGAACTACTACCACCCTGAAAAAAAAATAAACATGTTTTTTTCATCTGTAAAACTTTGAATAAACACAATCCTTTCATTGTCCAATCTAAGGACAAATGACTGTAGGTTATTAGCCCAGTTTAAGCTTCAAGATCCATTTGATATTGATGAATGTTCCCATCATAATTAGTTTTACATTGATTCAAGAGGTGCTATTCTTCTTTTTTATACACTCTTAACAAATACTGAGTCTACATATTGGATATAAACACCAAACATGGGGGCAACATTTCAAACTGTGGGGTAAACATGTGCTGCAATGATTATTTGCAGGCTGCTCTGGATGGCTTGCTCAACAAGCCACACAAGAGGGATGCTATTTTTGCTCAAGCTTGTGTGGATAAACACAGGTTAACTCAATAACAGTGATTTTTGACTTTGTGGTAAGGGTAGACTGATTATTGATGCTGATATTGGGTGTTTGGTTGATTATCTGTATCAGCCCTTTTGTTTTTAAGATGTCTGACAAGGTCCACTAGTTTGGCTCCTTTGTTGATGAGTCTTTCCTTCTGGCTGTTTTCTTGCACCCCTTTGTCTCACCCAATGTCCCACCCACAACACTCTCTGTCCCGTGGGTGTAAGTGGTTAATGAACAGTTAATTGAATTAAGTGAATTTTGACAGAGTCTATTATCGTTACAATAAATGGTCTCAAGAGCAACCACTACCCCCCCCCCCCCAAAAAAAAAAAAAAAAAAAAACAAACAAAAAAAAAAAAAAAAAAACCAACTATATCAATTCATCCCTACTTTGTAGCATGACAACAATGGAGGAGGCTTCTAGAGTGCTGGGATGTAGGATGCTGGCTGGTGGTGCTTAAAGAGGCCAGAAAGAATCTTTTGGGCTGGGGCTCAACATATTTCTATAAAACTATCAGGAGGCCAATATAAAGGGGCTTCAGACCTCCTTTCAGGAACTTTTTTGGAACTTTTCACATTTTCACAAAGCTCAGACTTAACTCCCGTTGCTGCTTGATGAAGTCATCCCACCACAAGCACCAGCAAGTGAATCAAATATGAAGAGAAACAACATAAAGATGCAAAATTATAACCCTGTTTAACAACACAATACATTGCCTGACAAGTACATTTACATCATTTGTCAAAATTAAAGGTAAACTGATACATCCCCCATTACATATTTATGTAAGCTTAAAAAAAATTAAGGTGCAACTCATCATTTAACAGGCAGAAGTAACGTCTGCTTTTCAGCATGCGTCTCAAATAAGAAGCTTTTCCAGGATTCAATTCTTCCTTTTTGACTTCTTTGTCTGTCTGAAGAAAAGAAAAACAATGAGGAAAAAAGGGAGCGGACACAAAAAAAGGCATCAAACCAGCGCCAGTTTGCTGTCAAACATAGACACAGCATTCAACAAAAGATGAGTGTATCGTTCTTTTTGGCCTTTTTTCTCTGTGTTCCTCTCAGGGTCAGGTGATTGGGTCCAAACCGGTTCTGAGTGGCCGACAGAAATGGTTTTTGGATGCACAATGGCGGCCCTTCATGGGGATGGAATAACAGTGAGGGCCCAAACAGAGCGACTACAGTAGTGTGACTGTGTGACAAGGGTAGGACACAATCAGAGCACAGTTAAACACAGAGCCTTTACTGTGTGTATGTGTGTGTGTGGGAGTGACAGTGTGTGAAGATATATGAAACCCTCAAATATGGAAAAAACAACTTATAAAAAAGAAACTCATATACAAGTAGTCCAGAAATGCTTTTAAGGTCACAGAGGGCAAAAAATAATGTTTGAAAACCTGTTTTGAAGGCGCTAAAGGAGGTAAAAGATGTGTGAGGTGAAGTTAAGAGTTTATTCTAGCAGTAGGCTGAGACGGTGCATGTGAGTTCACACACACAAACACACAAACATACACACACTGCCTTACAAAAGGCATTGAATATCAAGCTGCCAAGTGGATGAAGTTACAAAAAAAGTTAAATAGAAAAACAGAATGAAAGACAACCCTGTCTCTGCTCTGTTTCTGACTTTCACCTAAGTTATCAAAATAAAAGGAAAGACACGTTGATTGACTTCACACAAAAAGCAAAAGTGCAAAACAAAATCAAACAGGAGAAAAGATACAGTCTGATTAAAAGCTTTAACCACTCCTTTTTCTCTCCGTCTCTGTCTCTATTTCTGATTGCAGGGAAATCAAACCCCTCTGGAGGCTCTCTCTCTCCCTGCTCTCTTCATCACTCCCCTTCATACACCTCTGTCCGACCCATTCAACCTCTCGCTCTGCTTCTCTGTCTCCATTTACATTGGGCAGGTGTCAGAGCATAAAAAGCTCGAGTTACAAAGTAGATCACAGACACTGAGAAAAATGGACAAAAGGAATATAAATATGCAGTAAAGAGACTAGACTTTGGAAACACCTGAAAACGACACTCATATGTCATATCAGACATCTCATTCAAGAACCAATCAGTGGCTTTAAAAGCCTGCACTCCTCTAAGAAGGATTTTCACCAGATTTTGGGTCCTGACCGCAGTGAGAGTTGTAATTAATTTTCCCCAGAGGTGTTGTATGTGGCTGGGGTCAGGGCCGTGTGCAGGCTGGTCAAGTTGTTCCACACCAAACTAGGAAATTATGTCTTTATGGACCTCACTTGAGGCCTGGAGGCACAGAACAGGAAGGAGGTTTCCCCAAACTGTTGCCACAAAGTCAGACACGGCCTGAAACATGGGGTGGACTTAAAGGCCTTGAAAACACATGTACCTAATCAGCCCCTAAATATGGCTGATTGGATCTTAAATTAACACTTGACACCCACGTGTGAGAATTTTGGTTCATTTTCTCTTTCAAAATGACTTTCTGCTTTGTGCTTGATCTGGGAGAAACTCCAAGATATTATGTCAACTTAGTATGCACTTTGCAGGAATCTATGCACAATTAAAATCAAACAAATCCGATCCAATCACACCCATCCAGCCCTGATTCAACTCTGCAAAGTTTTGGAAAACTCCTGAAGTGGAAATTTTGGATGGGACAGCCAAAGCCACGCTGATGCATCACTGCAACTGGAGCATGGCAGTTGTTCTTTGAATGGATTGCACATGCACCAAGCTTCCTAGATTGGGGGCTAGCGGGTTGTTTGGATCTGCTTGATACTGTTGGCTTTGTTTACATGTACAGCAGCACAGGGTTAAAGGATATGGAGCTTTAAATTAACCATTCTGTAAGCTGTTTAAAGAACTCTGCAAATGCAGCTCACATAAAAGGACACTTCAAATTTCCTTCTGTGGTGTTTGACATGACTAGTGATTTAAATTTTAATATCTCCCACTTGCTGAGAATGCCGATGTGAGCATTTTTCATCGTTTCTGCATAATTGTATGGACACGGAAGTATTTTAAAATATTTTTGAAAATGACAACTGGCCTGGCTCCCATGATCCCAAGCAGAGCTGAATGATGACCCAAATCTCTTTCTATCTGTTGTTAAGTGTTGTTCAGTTAGGACCACTTTCCTCAAAAGAAATACTTGCACGCAACTGTTATATTTGGCTCATGGCTCTTATCATAGAGCTACCAGCCCGTTTGACCCTTTTTTACATGAAATGCAAAAGCCTGCAGCAGCAAAGTACCAGAACAGGGCCGACATCCATAAAAATACCTATGACACTGGTTAGATCAGACACAGCAGTAGAATGAGGAGCTGGGATGCAAAGCAGTTAGGGAGGAAGCAGCAAGAGAAGACTGGCTTAAGTAGGTTAAATATGGTCTTAGGAAGGCTACTAGCTGAGATGGACTGGTCCTGGCTGAACCAAGTTAATAAAAAGTAGAAGGTAACGCTAATGAAAAACTGATACTTGCCACATGCACCCTTCAACAAGTGCACAAGGGAAGTATTTGTTTTTTTTCCACTTATGAATAGCTGGTGTCCACATACATTTGGCCACATAGTTCAGTCAAACTCACAGCAGGACACAAACAAACACTGATCTTTTCCCCCCAGTGTCTGGTGGTATTTGATCTGCAGCCAAGTGCTGGTCCACCAGCCTGTCTGACTTCTTTATAACACATGTGTCTCTGCATCCATCTGTCTCTGTAGCGCCACACGGACTTTCATCTTTTTGATCTGAGGTGTCACAACATATGGACTCATGTACTAGACTTGTCCTGTATAAACCCAGAAGCCAAGAATCTGTCCTGGAACACATTCAGACGTGTTATGACTCCTGACTCTCTCTCTCTCTCTCTCTCTCTCACACACACACACACACACACACACACACACACACCTTTTTCTGTCATAGATAACGGACACATTCTTCGGATGAAATGAGACATGTTTACAGAGGAGGTGTGACCCTGTCATCATGACGTTTGTCCCATTTCATATTCATGCTGCTTCTAAACTGCTGCCTAATAAGAGCCGCTTCATTCTTGGAGCCCGCTTCAATTTGCACTAGAGCAAATTATTTTCCCTCCTACTTTTACATGAGTTGGCTGCCTCTTCAAAGAGAACTGGACTACACCCAATTGATTTACTCATTTAAAAAGACCCATAGACAAAAGAGAGGTTTAGTTCTTAGTAGAGGCATCCAGCACTGAGGTTTCCTGAGTTTCACACAAAAAAACATAATTAATCAGATGAAAACTGAGCGTGCAGATAGCTCTGACATATTTACCTTCACAACAAGTACATCAGAGCCCCATAAGACAACCTGTTCTAGTTTTTACTTGTTCAGAAATGACTCACTATCATTCATTCAGCAGCAATTTGCCTAGCAGTTTCTGAAAACAGGGCCAACAGACAACAACACATCGAGTGTGTTTCTGGAGGAAAGGGCGTGTTCAGACTGTTTTGACTGAGATGGTCCAACTCAGGATTGACGAGTGACCCAGACTACAATTTAAAGCTGCTGTGATTGTGTCTATGTTGATTCTTTTTTTCCTCATCATTATTTTTTTAAAATCCTATCCTTCTTTCTTTTAATAGTATATACAGAAGTCTACTGGTAGCCTGCTTGCAATATGGCTCACATATTACATATTTACACAAGTCTGTCTCCGTCATTTCTGAAGGGGGGTGGGAGTGAGGCTGGGGGCATACCACTCTTTGCCATGTCTCTACTGCACTAAATGTCCAGAGAGGTGATGAACCCAGGGGCATTGCAAGGATTAATAAAAACAATCCACCAATCCATAACTGCCTCAAAACCACAATGTGGAGTCGAGATTACTTTAGCATTTAAGCAAATAGGAACAGGGTTGCTCCATGTCATTTTGCAATACTGTAGCAATCAAATGTGACACACCCCTCAAAGGTGGTTATAACACACCCATTGCTAAAGGGGCTTTTGAGGTTTTAGCCTAATGTCAAAAAGTTCATGCCCTGGAAAATAAGTTGCACTATTCTGCAGTTCAAAGTCTTGCACTTGTTATGTGATTTGCAGCACAGAGCTCTTTCCTATCAGTTGTGACACATCATTGCAGCTGTTGGAGTTGAAGTCATTGCTCAGCTCGTGGAATGTGAATGCTTTCCGTTGCTTACACAAAGAGAATAACAACATGTTTACAGCCAAGACCACAACAGCAGCAGATCTCTGATGCTGAGGTGAAATAGAAAACGTCCTGGTTCTCATTAATGCTTACTCTCTGGATTGAATGCTTTTCTCGAGGCTTCCACACATTTCAGTTTCAAGGGGGAGTCACAGAAAGAAAGAAAGAAAGAAAGAAAGAAAGAAAGAGAAAAAAGAAAGAAAGAAAAAAAGAAAGAAACAACTCCTCCAAGGGACTCCGGACACCCTCCTTTTTGATTTCCGGCCGGCCTGCCTCTAATGATTCTTGGAAAAGATCAATCAGGGGAGCCACAGGGCTGGCAAAGGGCCAGAGCCATGAAGGCATGTAAGCCATCTTGACAGGCAGCAAGTCGGTCGCCATGCCAAACACAACAACAGATGAGGGGGTGATTGCTAAGGTGGTGGTGGTGGTGGTGCAGGGCAAACACACCCCTGAGGACACACATCTGTGCAGAGTGTATACACACACATAAGTCCTGAATCCTACAAACATGTGTTGATGGTTAGAGTGAGTGCTGGGAAGAAGACTGAGCCAATAATGGAGGCTGATTGTATTTATTTTAGTCTGACTGTTCTGATTCTTGTGATGACATTAAACACACTCTTGTGATTTTTGTGACAGTGTGCTCTCCCTTCCTCATATTCATGTGGAAAGGTAGGTAGCTCTGAACCCAACTCTCTGTGATGAAAATGGTCCTTTTATTATCAACTAATGTGACGTGTGGGGAGCAGGGCACTAAAGTTAAATGTCTGACTCACCAGCTGCCAGCAATACAATGAAAGGCAGATGACAGGAAAGCCAGATTACATGTTACCGTCCAAAAATGTCTTTGCATCCTCTGGGTCCTTGAATGACTTCTTTACTCTGTTTACCTTGAAAGACAGCATTGCAGGGAAGATCATCTGGAAGTGGATGTTTTGCTTAATAAGCTCGGCGCAGACAGGGTTAAAAGCTCTGCGTGCAGACCAGACTAATGAAGGGATGTGTGGAGTAAAGCAAATAGACTGGTCATCGTGTCGGATGGTTCCTTTGCGTCTTGCTGCAGACAATATAATGAAAACATCTCTGGAACGGTGGATTATGAATGGACTGGACTGGGAACTCTAGCACCTTGGGAATGAATCCTTCAAAGAAACAAACCGGGTCACTACCTTCCGTCAACTCTTTGAGGTTTAAGATTCTAATATTGTCTCATCGGTTGCAACCCTGTAGATCTATGACTTTAGCTGTCAGTTTCCTCTTCAGCCTCAGTGTAACGTCGTCCTCCAAAGCGGAGACACAGGCCTCGTATTCAGTCTGACATGAAACGAGGGAGTCGGGAACTGCCGCGACCTCATTGATGCGCTTCAGCATGCTGTCAACTTTTTTCTCCAGTAACGATTTGAAGTTGGCAAAGACCTGTTGGATCATAGTTTGCATCCACTTGCCTTCCTCAGCAACGTCAGTGGCAATGTGTTTAAGCAGTGCTTAAAGTAGTAAACTCAGGTAGCGAGCTAGCATTAGCAGCCTACTCTGTTTTAGCGTTAACCTCACTCGAGTCAACAGGTTCTTCTGCCGTATCCCAGGGCTGGTCAACTTTTTGTTGTTTTGCAGACTTCGGCATTGTGAATGGAGTTAAGAAGACGGTTTGATAAGTTTTTATGCTGGTTCAGCTGCAGAAAGATAAGGTACTTAATACTGAATAGGGGAGAGATGTGGCCACGCTGGTCCTAGCAACCACACCATACTGGAAGTCACCTGTGGCACTAAACCTTATAGTTCTTCTGATGAATGCTTCCCTCCACAAGCCCTATAGTAAATAAATGACACTCAAGAATGGAACAAAAAAGACCCAAATTAATTATTGTAAAAATTCTGTCAAATAAGTAACAATCTGTGAAAAACTGCCTGTTACACAATAATTGGTAATGATAAAAGTATGAAGCAAACCTGCATAATGATGGGAACACTATGACTGCACTCACATCATTAGGTTAAACAACTCCACTCTCAATTGTAAACCTTCAAAATGGGTCCAATTTTGTTTTCTTGATGTCAATATCAATAACTTCACTGACATCAAGACAGCCCAATAGTGTTTCCTAGCAACTTGATTGCCAAATATCTGCAGTAGCATCGCTTCATCTCCTTCCCAGTTTTGCATTTTCAACTCAATTTGTTTCCTCTGTTCCAATCACCCGTAGCAAGCAGCCATGTTTATTGGAGATGACTTGTTGGCAGAGAGCCTGAGAAAAACCTGATCTCAATGAAAAGTCACAGCTTGTGACTTTGGAGAACATTGAGCACTCCTGTAAGGACATTTAAAGTGATGTTGCCAACATATCCCCAGAACATGTCGTTAAAGGCTGGATTTAGTCATTAAATGTTGCCATTTTATTGACTTTATTTCTGATTATGTTGAAACTGACTGCCATGGTTCAGCAATAGGCATCGTAGTAACAATTTTAAATCCCCTGAAATTTGTTTTAGTAAACTTAAAAGTTTTATCAAAGTTGAGTGTCCTGCAAAGCATCCTCTGATAATGAAAATATACATGAAGCCTTCATATAAATGCCAAACTAGGGGCTCTTGTCTGTCTCAGTCAGTACAGCAAGATACTCCTGAACCTTAACTCCTTTGCCCCCCCTTATTTTCTTTCTCTCCTTATCTGCCCAAAGCCTACAAAATCATATTTGAGAAATAAAGACAACCTCCATTTCTTTTTACCAAAGGGCTGCCTGCCAGATGACACAAGTTATTAACTGTGTGCAATCCTTACTTTTTGCTTCACCTCCACAGCCTCATTGTCACGTTCACCACCACAGGTTTATAGATTTCTTTTAACAAGGATGATGAGCTGCCCTCTTTCATTTGGACGCTTTTCATTTCATCTCAATTACAACTTTCCCTCATCAGAGTGGAAAATCAAAGCTCGTTCTGTCCAGCTGATTGCCTCCCTCCTCTTCCTCATGTCACTGCTACACTTCATCCAATACGTCTGTGACAGGAAAGGATTATTTCTGAAATGTCTCCTTTTGGATTGAAGGCTTTAATCATCTAGGTTTGGCTTTGTTTGAAGCAGAGCTCTTCCACCTTTTTTTCTGTTTTCTGTCTTGGCTTAGTCCAAAAAAAATATCCTTTTCATGTTAGATTCCTGGCTCAGGATAATAAAAACTGTTTTCTGTCTGCATTTGCTCTTCTTTTAAGCTCTATCCTTGAAAAAACACGAACAACAAAAACTGGGAATAAAAACGAGTTCAAGTGTGCGCTGGAAATGGTAAAAATGGCCTCTGTAACTCACAAGCACAGGTGTGGTTTTGAAGCTAATATATAGGAAGCATACACTCTGTATGACTTTTCCCATAATCCCCTGGCTCTGCTTTCCCTCACCTCTCTAATCCTATTGGTCTGTTATCTGGGTTGATGACTTCAGGCTGTTAAAGATGTCAGGAATTCGTCAAGAGAATCGTTGCCATGGCAATAAGGGGCAACAGGCTGAGTGAGGTTACCCTGGCTCAGCTTTCTGCAGGCCAGCCGCCCTTATCTGGTGTGAATCATTTTCTCTATAGTGTACACACAAAAACACATTTACACACATGGTTTTTAAATTGCAAGGCATACACACAGACATGCAAACACAGACACGCAGTTAAGCAGATGTGCAACCTGATTGTAGCAGGCAGAGCTGGGAGTTGACTCTGGTTAAATGCCTCTTGGCAGAGCTGAAACCCTAACACACATATCACACACGCCCCAAATCTTGATGGAACTGCAGATGATGTAGAGCAATAAAGCACATTCTTTTTATGTAGAAGAAAGGAGTTGCTTTCCACCACAATAGTGAAACTGCACATGGTTGTGTCTTCAGGCCTTTAAATCTAAGGAGTAAAGTTTGGTTTATTGCTGCACTATCACTTTTTCTCAAGCATGTTGCAAAACAAACAGAAAGAAGAGATCATTTTCAGTATTTGTCTAAATCATAAATTCATGACATGAGGAGATTGCTTGCTTGAACCCCTGCCATAAATCTCAAAACCTGTTTGGTGCTAAAATGGTTTTTGCAAACATCCAAATTAAATTACCTCGATTCTGGAGCTTTACTAAAAGGAGGGGGGAGCAGGGGAGCATTTTAATCTGACTGATAGGTATGGCTGAATACTTCTATTTGTACACACTGTACCTTTGAAGTGGTATTTTACCAGAACATGCCTCCCTACATATCTTATTGTTTCCTAAATCAGAAGTGTCCAATCATATCTATCATGCTGTCAATCAAAACATACTGGTTGCTGCAAATCTGAGAGTCTTGGTTTGTTTAAATAGACGTAATGATAGATGAAGAAAGAGCTGCATAAGAAAATAAGGAGAACATCCCCTGCATTCTGTATCATGTCCATCTGTGTCTCGTCTCAAAGTTAAATTAAAGCTGCAGAGCTTTGCCTTGAAGTTTTTTAAACTCTCAACCTATCCTCACACTCCAGCAGATTTCCTCTTCAAAACTTTTTTATTTCTCCTGAGGAGCTGTTTACTTTAAAACCAGCGTCTAGCCTGAAGCTGAGATAAACAGCAGTCCACAGAGGCACTAAAAAAGCAGGTGTGGGACGTAGTCAATAAATAATTAAAAGACAAAATCAATCACTTTTTGATTGGAACTTGTCAGCTGCATCCTTCTTTCCTCCCTTTCTTCTTGGAATATTAATTATTGCTGATAATAAAACCGCTTTGCCCTTGACAAAACTCTTAAGTCCCTCTAACACCTTCGAAGGCCACATGACACCCATGCCCACAGAGGAGAAATATGCTTTGTGAGTCGTCCACAGGCCACAGGCCAAAAGGGTGCAGGGTAGGGATTTAGGCATTCAGCCACATCCACAGCCACCTATGGAAGGGAGATGGCAAGAGCAGTCATGCCTGAATGTTAGGTTGATAATGATCTGTGTGCACTGGGAAGGTATCGTCATAGTAACAGCTGCCCTGCCCTGTCCTGCAGAGACAGGGGGAGAGAAATGAGGCAGAGAGAAGGTAAATACATCCCCTCTAATTCAAACAGGGCTGAATGCTTGAGAGGATTAAGAGGAAATAGATACACACCCATAACAGAGTGTGAGCGTACGTGTGTGGAGAAAAGTTAGGGGAGATTAAAACTTTTTGGAAAGAGAAAAAGAGAATATGAATAAATTATTGAGAGAGAACAAATGTATCCAAATGAGAATGAGCAAAAGAGCAACATGATAGAAGGTCTGTGTAGGTCCGCATTATCCTGGGCATGGTTGAGGGGGAACTGGATCTCAAGCAAGTCTAGTAGCTCTTTCAACGAAGAATTGGATTACAAAACAGGAGGAAGATTTAAAAAGTATTTCTCAGAGTGAGTGACAGGCAGCTGACGAGGGAGATGAATATTTAATCCGGGGGGGCTAAAGTCAAGTTGACCTTGTGTGAACACTGCAGCTCATTGCAAACCCACCCACTCATCCTTTAAAAAAACCCATCCCATCTTGCTCATACTTTAGTTTCCAAGGAAACAAAGTCATCTTGGCTGCCAGACAGACCGAGAGACGAAATCGAAGGGTTTGCCCCCCCTACCCCCAACCGGTGCTGATTGTTCTCATTGGACAAGCAATACCATGAGTTTTATCTGTCTTGGATGCCATGAACAGAGTATGATGTATTCAGAGCTGCCTGAGGGAAGCACGCTTTCTGCACAGTCATTCCTGCAACACTTGGGTACCAGCAGGCACCGTGGGAAACAGAGCATCAAGAGAGAGCCTCCTTTCTTTCCTTTTCATCACTGCTCTCTTCCTCCCTCATTACTCTCTTCCTCTCTGTCTAGCTTCTGCTGTTTTCCCATCTTCCTGATTATTTCTTGCTTTTCATTTCCTCTTGCTGATCTTGTCCCCTGTTCACAGCCCAAAGACTTGAAATATGATGCAAAGACAGACCACGCACACTTTTTTTGGGAACAAACACAAAAACAGAGGTGGATAAGGTGCATGTGGATGAGTGAGAGCACGTGAATGAATGAGTTGAAACATCTCCATCAAGTCATTCCCTCTCTTTTGGCAGTGGGTTCACTCCAACAGGGTTTAAATACCTCTGAAAATTTTCTACTGAGACCCAAAAACAATTAGATATCTGAGCGTCTGGTTCCAGAAGAGGTCACCATATAAGACAGGAAGACATTTGCATGTGGAGAGTGAAGTGGGGACATCAGCCTATCCGTAAACTTTTAACAACACAGACAGAAACAAACAAAAAAACCTGAAAAAAAAGAAAACAATCCTCTACTTTCACCTCTCTTTTCTCCACAGGGTGCACATGGCTACAACTCTGCTTACAAAGTGGCCACTTTGCTCTTAAACAGCAGGCGTGTTGGCTCGGATAAAGAAAGGGAGGACAGGGGGCAAGGTGACAAAAACAGAGTTAGCTTGGCTCCTCCCCCAAAAAAGGAGAGGGATGAGGAAATCTTTGATTTGTTTATCCAGTGGTTGTATCCTCTCGATGATCTCTCGGTAAATCCTTGGTGGTTGTGATTCAGTGTTCCCTTTTTGACCCCAAATTAATAAGAGATTTTGAATCCCTGCAACATCAGTGCTGCCTGATGAAATTACACGAGTATCTCAACAACGAGAGATGCAGTTCATCAGTACTGTTCTGCCCCCAGAAACTCAGTGCTGAGGCCTCACTTGAGTCTTGCTAGTTATTTCACACAGCTTATCCTAGCTGAACTCCTAGCCCTCGTTCAGTCTGGACTCTTTGTTGTAGGGGTTCTCCAGCAGGTAGCGGTACCTTTCATAGTGCTCCAGCATGTACTTGGGGGCATACATGTGCTCTTTGGGGTCCACCGGGGGGTATTCCTGCAGGGAGCCGTCGAACCAGCCCCCCGTCCTGATCAGATCACGAATGTAGTTGAGGTCGCGTTTGTCCTCGTAGTCACCCCATCGTGGAAAATCTCCATTCTGAGCTGACACCAGCTTAAAGTAGATCCCCTCAGGAGTGAAGCACCAAGAGCAGTGCCACCCGGCAAAGTGGAAGGGGCTGCCCACCGACCACTGCACCAGAATGTGGCCTGTGTCGTTCTCGTACTTACGGAAACCTGGCATGGTGTAATATTCACGACGTCGAAGCTTGATGCCGTCACCGTCATAGACATCACGGAGCATCCCCCAAGTGCAACCCGATACCACCTCTAGAGATCCAAACTGTTTCCAGAAGAACCCATACAGTGACTAGATGTTGGAGAAGGGAAGAAGAGATCAAAATTATACACAGATATCTGCACAATTTGTGGTTAACCTGCTTCAAGAATCAACGCCTGACATCCACCCAGCACTGCTTCCATAGAACACAATTTACTACCTCATCTAATCCTGTTACCTTGCGCATGTGGATGGCGAAAGGCTCTGTCCAGCCATCGAACAGCTTGAGAAAAAGAAGGCCCTCATGTGCAGGGATTTCATCAGCATCATTGATGACGAAGACATCGTCCGGTCTGACGCCCACCACCCTGGACATGCCATTGTGTGTCAGGAAGGTACGCAAATAGTCATCAGCAATCCAGCCGTCTTGACGACCGCCCTCTGGGAAGTGGTCGAGGAACACATACAGAATCTTGTGACGTATGTAGTCATATGTACCGTTGAGGAGGAGACTGAGGAAACTGGAAGAATGACAGACAGGCCATGAAATTCAGAGCTATGATGTCACACACCACAGAGGATTCTCCTCTTGAATATTGCTCTAAACTAGCTAGAGTTGAATTGTTGCTACAGTATCTGAACTACAGGCGTATAAAACAGCATTTTTCTTCTGCATAAATCTCCCAAACTCAAGGACCTTATCTTTAAAAGTTACCCTCTTGAACTGTTCACCTCTAGCGGCTCCATGATGTAAACTTGGGATGAGAAAATCCCAAGTTTCCTGACATCTTTAACTTAACAAGTACATGCCTTGTGAGGTTCATGAACTTAAGACGTGGGTGAGGCAGGCCGCATTGTGTTGAGTTTCAGCCTGTTGCAGTGATTGACGGTATGTTATTGTACCAAAAAAAAAAAGAAGCAGCATCACAAAAGCCAAAGAGGGTGAGGAGGATTGTCAAGCTGTCACGACTCAAGACACTAAAGTTCTGATTCGTATGTTTATCTTTTAGGAAATTGAATAGGAATAAAAATACATTTTTTTTTGGTTCAAGAATCTATAAGATGCTTGTAGATGTAGGACACTGGCAGGGATTTTTGTGTTAATACAAAAATCACTTTTCGGAATGCCCCCTAACCAATGAGTTTGGTAACATAACTGGGTATAAAACAGCCATTCCAGACAGGCAAGTGGTTCACCACTCTGTAAGAGACTGTGTAATCAGATAGTTAAACTTTTCTTGGTGTTTGTTGGTGTAAAACTGCAAAGAATTTGGGGATTTCAACATCTCCATCAAATTATACAGTTAAAAGAGTCTGAAGAATCTGGAGAAAACTGCACAAACAGGAAAAGTCTGTTAGTCAATACTGGATGGTTATAATCTTCACACCTCAGGCAGCGCACCAAAAACAGACACGACTCTGTCGTGGAATTCACTGCATGGGCTCAAAATCACATTTTCCTCCAGGCCCCAGATACACCAGGCAGACAGTTGGCCATAGGTCAATGTAGGGCTGCAATTGAATACATGCAGTCTTTTTGAATGTGTGGTCTAGCCAAAGTTTAAAGCTGGCCGTCTGCTTTTTTTGCCAATTCAGGATGTTGAACCAATGACACACAAGTAGCTGTGAACACGCCTACCATTCACAGCATTTCATTAGACTGATTATTAATGAGAGCTGCCTGAGAGTAGGTAAAAGTGATAGAAAAAAAACTTACTTATATAACAACAACTGTTTCCTCTTTTAAATATGCTAATATATTCTGAGCACTAACTGGTATTGAGTTGTTTCTTACACAGCTGTAGGATGTACTTGCTGATCCTTGTTTCACAAAATCCCTCATTTCAGCACCTAAAACACTCTGTCCATTCACCAGCCTGACCCAGAAACAACTCTATTAACCCGCTGAAATGCATGGCCAAAGAGACTGTTCACCGAAAACAGCTGCTTTCATGCTGTGTCACAGCAGATGACTGAACCCTAATCCCTCCCTTCTGAGGCTGCAACAACAGACAGTCATCTTGTTCTTGTCATAATTTGTTGTAAAACAACCCTGAGGTGTTTTATGTGACACATGGAACATCACATCATTTCCCTTTTGACATGCGCTTACTTTAGAGGCATGAAGGTATGCCGAAAGGTGAACATACCAGCATTAACACAACATGCCAAAAACTTATGGTAATTCTCGAATGATTTTAACCACACTCTCTGATAAGAGATTCAACTTTGTTCTCAAACCGTTCAAAC
This sequence comes from Xyrichtys novacula, assembly GCA_962446985.1. Taxonomy (NCBI): domain Eukaryota; kingdom Metazoa; phylum Chordata; class Actinopteri; order Labriformes; family Labridae; genus Xyrichtys; species Xyrichtys novacula. The sequence continues at coordinate 24,442,739 of OY660866.1, read as the reverse complement.
CACAATTGAAAGTAATGCGAACACAACATACCAAATGTTCAAAATGAATAATGCTTTAGTGCGACAAAATATTTAACGGCACGGGTAGCTTACACATACAGACAGCACTGTTAATGCTGCAAAGTATATGCAGGTTTAGGACCACGACAATAACTTTTTGGCGGAAGACCTGCAACATAGCTCTGTAGTAGATAGGGCTGGGTGCTCAATTGGCTGACCTGCTTGTCATCTATATTTAATCTACATCTACATCATCTACATCTACATTTCAGGCAAGAATGGAACAACATATCATTTGTAAAACTTTAGAAACTCAGTTCCCCTTCAGTTCCCAAATGTTTACTGTTTTGACATTTAAAATATCCCCTTTTGCACAGTTTGCATTTAAATATCGGGTTCAAATGATCTGCAGACCATCAACTGTTGAAATACTCTACTTTTATCCTCTAAACACACATGAGTAAAAAGAGAGGCTTACCCCAGAGGCCGTTTCTCTCCATAGGCAGTAAAGTTTGATTCACAAACGAGGAACAGATCGACGGCCTGGGCCAGCTCATGAAAGCGTACATGCAGCAGGTCAAACTCATGGTTGACATTGATGGCGTTGATCACCCTACGCGGGGTCTCTCTTGGTGTAAGCCGCTCCTTGGTTGGCAGATTAGAGTGATACACCATGGTGGGAACCCCACAGTAAGGTCCATGCCACCCTGGCCGGCAAACACATTTGACCAGTCGTTTCCCATTCCCTCTGGCTCTGATCTTTGATTTTGGAGCTGTGGAGGGCTGCTGCTGAACCTCTAGGGTTTTCCGTTGCCCAGCAGCCATCGCTCGAACACCCTCCCCGGCTCCATTAGTCAAAGACCCCCCTGCTTTCCCAGTGTACTCTTTTGGCGTAGCTACCTCAGTCCCTTGCCTAAAGCAGAGGGCTCCAGCTTTGGTTCGAACAAAGTACGGAGTTTTGTCATCTTTGAGCTGGTGGGTGCGGGTGTGGAGGTCTCCCATAACTTCTATGGGCTCAGGTAACTGATCCTTGAGTAAGACAACCCGATGCTCTTGTCCTGCCAGTGGGGCCTCAGGAAGTTCAAGCCTGGCAGGTTGGGCTGGGTTGCTGGGATGCCGAGGTTTTAACTGGTCTTCAATCCTTTCCTGGAAAACAAAGAAGATAATCAGGCTTACTGATCAAATTTATTCTTGAATGAAGTGGGGAACAAGAGGCTACCTACAACTTCGAGTTACATTTACAGTGGCGCTTAAAGAAACTGGTAAACTACAGGCATGATGGTTGCTGCACCATGTCAAGCACAAACAACATAATACCCACGCTATGGAAAACGACTACCATAATACCAGTCCCAAAAAAACCCAGACTGAACATCTTTCTTCCACTTGTCACACCACACCTGGATCCCCTCCAATGTGTCTATAAGGCAAAGAGAGGCACAGAGGATGCTGTAGCCTGTCTGCTGCACCTCCTCCTCCAGCACCTGGATTCCCCAGGCAACTTCGCAAGAATCCTTTGTGGGCTTCAGCTCCACCTTCAACTCCCTACAGAAACACCTGCTGATCCAGAAGTTACACCATCTCAACATTCCCCCCCCCAGCTGATCCACCTCACCCACAACTTCTTCACTGACACACTGCAAGCAGTAAGGGTGGGCTCAACCACATCCCCCTCACTCTCCATCAACACCGAGGTCCCACATGGATGTGTGTTGAGCCCTTTCCTGTACACTCTCTACACCAATGACTGCCTTAGCATCTCTACCACCACATCATCTCTCTTATTTCGGCTTTACTGTCTTTTTAGCTTTTGTTATACTTGTACTCTTTTCTTAATTAACCTTTTAGGCCTTTTATTGTTTTATCTCTTGCTCATTTCTGTTGCTCTATTTTATCATCACTATTATTTCATTTCACTGCCACTGTACCTGTACATTTAGGCATGTGACAAATAAAACTTGAAACTTATTATTATCAGTATTACCTGTTATTATTTTATTATCATTGTTGATATTGCCTTTTATATTTACTATCATTTTTCTGCTTTTGAACCCCCCTTTAATTGCATTTTCTTTTTTCTTAACTATTTAATGTTTTTATTTTGGTCCTCGTGGTCTCATTTTATGTTGCATGGTTCTTGTATTGTCTGGGTTCCTTATGACAAGACAATGACAATAAATTCTGTTTTTACCGAGCTTTTTGTTTTTATCCGTCTTTTTCCATGTGCTGTATGACTATATGTCAAAGCACTTTGTAAACCTCTGCTTTTTAAAAGTTTAAAAAGCTTAAAATTAATTCTGTAACACCCAAACAGTTGAGACAGTGGACACCTTTAAATGTCTGGGAATAAGTCTGGACAATAAACTCATCTTTGATCAGCACACCACGGACATTCAAAAAAGAAACCAACAAAGACTGTCAGCCATCCGTAAACATAAAGGACTCTACGTTGCACCCCACCTCCTGTTGCTACTCTATCAAAGCATCATTCAATTCACATGTTACTTTAATGTGCTCTCTGACGCCAACTGGGCCAAACTCACACGCATCACAAACAAAGCCGCTAAAATCATTGGTCTCCCCACACCATCACTCACATAGCAAACTCCAGTACTCACCCACTAAATAAGTATATCATCCCACCACCCTCAGGGGGCAGGTACAAAACTATCAAGTTCAGGAGGGCTCGGCCAGAGAAAAAGCCTTACCCTGCAACCATAGCCACCCTGAAGAACAGGCGCCGCTGATCTGTCTGTCCACTATTGTGTTGTCATTTAAGTTCTGTCATCATTGTTGTTATGTATGCCATTTATTGTTGGTGTGTATGTAGTGTCTGTTGTTGTCTGTGATGTGCAATGTACTGTTAGTGAAGAAAATTCCCCCCATGGGACAAATAAATCAAATCAAACAGGATTCTAGATAACCAGATGAATTCCTGATACTGGTGAAAAAGCTGCAGGATAACTAGACTCTTTCATTACCAGTGACTTCATGAAAACTGCAGTTTACGGAATAAAATGAAGATATTTCACCACCAAATGAACTCTGATGGACCATTACAGAACAGTTTCCAGAGAGCCCTGAACTTTGAAGTCAGAACTTGCCTGATATTGGAAGTAATTAAATTGTTAAGAAATTAAACAAAAAGGTGCAAGGTGATTATAATAGTGATGGCAATTAAAAAACAATGACGGAAGGACATGATGCAAGAGGAAATATGAGCAATAATGTCTAATGCAACAAGTTTGGGAGTGCAAGGAAGTTGTGGATGTAGCTAACATTTACAGTGGGCTTCTGTATCCTTAAGATGTTGTGCTTCAATGATATGAACAATCAAGCAGCAACGAGAGAGGAGAGCAGGGAGAGGAGCAGGAGGAGGAATGTAAGTATGATTATCTGTGTCTGAAAAGCCAAGGGACAGAGTAAGCAAAATGACAGAGAGGCTGTAGTGATAACCAGTATGCATAAGAGTTTAAAAACACTGCAATTCAATTTAGTGAGTATTATCATCACAATCAAGTCAAAGCTTTAAATTCTTACCAGCCAACAAGACAGACAACTTGTATTAGTGAAAAAAATATCCAACCTCTTATTGAAGTGTGAAGCTGCATGGCTTTGAAGGTGTATACTGCTTGAATTGTGTCATGCCATAATTCAAACATTTGTACCAGGTAAAATCAGGGTAAAAACCTCAGCTGTCCACGTTCACACATGAATCTCACTTGGGTAAATTTTAGGGATGTCACGATTTTGATTTTTTTTTATCAAAATCAATCGAAATTACGTCATGGTCTCAATAATCGAAATCAAAGAAAGGATCAACAATCTCATCCCTCCACAGGAGGTGTGCAAAGCGGAAGCAAATGACAACGCAGCACATTTTAGCCGACACGAGCCTCTGTGGGTTCTCATTTCTGTTGTTATTATGTAAGGCTGCAGGATATGTAGTTTGAGCATGTGCACAATAGTCAGTTTACAGAGCCTGGAATATAGGAGGCGAATGAATTCATCTAATTTCAAGGGTAGCTGACTGAGATACACTGCATGTGACACTGCATGTGCTGTGTGGCAATCCACCAATCACATTTGTTCTTTACTAAGATGCCAAGCAGACTACCCTACCAGCTGTCAATCAAAATCAGAGAGGAGGAAACCATGCCCCTGCGCATGGAGTGAGTCACTGGCACTGCCAGTGTTGTGCCGAGAAACGCATGCCCACCAAGAATTACTTTCAGAACATTACACAACACTGTTTAGCCCCACAAATAAGAATTGTATGGGTTTTAAAGCCAGGGTAGGCAGGATCTCAGAAGTGCCAGGTTGAAAGAATTTGAGTATTGTGCTGCCCTGTTATTATGGTTGTTTTGTGGTTTTCACTTCACTGAAAACAAGATTGTTAAATAAACTATTTAAAATTTACCATTAGTGCCTAATTTGATACATGACACAAGAATAATGGAAGTTGCATGCTTGTATGTAGCCTATCTCTTAAAATAAAATTTACTGTACAACACGTAATGAATAAAACCAATGATTGTAGACTAGACTAGTCTAAAAATGGCTTAGGCCTCTGTGCTGTAAGAAAAAGAAAAAGAATCGAGAATCAAATCGTGACCCTAAAATCAAAAAATAAATCGTATCGAGGATTTGTAGAACCGTGACACCCCATGTAAATTTGGGCAGTTTTCACAAGGCTTGTGCATATGAGAACAAGGCTTGAGTTTCACAATAGTTCAAATGAGTTTTTGCAGGATTTTCTTCACAAAAGCTTTAAGTTACTGGATGCTACTTTTACACCAAAAGACAAACATGGTGTGCACTAAGGGTATCATACATACTGTAGAAATAAGATGAGACACGCATGATATGCAATGAATTATGGGATATTTAGTTTTTTTAATGCAAATTCTGCGCTTTAGAGCAAAAGTAATGAATTCCAAGAGAGCTCATGTTTGCAGGTTACATCCACTCATACCACAATGAAAATCCTTAGTTTTTTTCTTAAGTGGTAGATTTCTTTCTCCCCTCACTTCACCTCACTTCTGTTGAGAAAAGATCCAGGTGAGAGATACTTCTCAAGTGTAGTTTAACAGGTTCAACAAGTCTGACCTCCTGTGAGACTATGAATGGAATTTATAGGCTCTGCATTTACATAATATTCAATCTAAAGACACAGAAAACAACAGCCCCGCAGCAAACAACAGCATTGTCTTATACAGTTTTGACATGTAGATGCACATGACGAGGCCACTCTTCTCTCACGCTACATGTGTAACAGTGTTTCCTCTACATTCATTCAGCAGCGGCGCATTGCCGCATCAAATCCTGTCGGACCCTCTTCCATCAATGTGAAAGGTAACGCTCAAGGTTATACATGGACTATATAGTGAGTAGCCTGGGTAGCATAATGTTATGTGAATGTAACAGCATAGCTCCTTGAGCGGCAAGAGAGTGGGGCTAACCATGGACCCAGCTGAAAGCTGCTGAAAGTCTAGGGGAAACACTGTAAGTTTCAAGCTTTGGCTCTGGGGACTGAATTTGTTCAAAAAATGAATTCATATTTCCTACGCATAAGAAACAGAAAACAGGACCCATCAGTATGCAGTTCAGCTGCTCAACAAAGAGCGACAGGTGGAATTGATTTTTGCTATCACATTAGAAAACTCTCTCTGTTTTGCATCTAAACTGCCTTTTCATTAGACACGGGGAATCTGGTTCAACACTGCTGCACTTGTTTTGCCCCTGACAAACAGTCCACCTTTAACTGTGTAATCTTCCTTATGTAACACAGTAGATTTTTGATTATTGTCAGGGGCCTGTGGAAGGAGAAAATTCAATATAACGACACAGCAACACACAGCTTTGAAACAGCAACATGTAAGCCAGCTGACTGAAAGACTGGGTTTAGCAGTTCGTTAATATCACCTTCTGGGATTTTTTTTACTTTTCTTTTTGTTTGTTTGTTTCCTGGTTTTGAAAACACAAGTGACCATAGGGGATAGAGTGCTAACTCATTGTCGTTTTTGTCTTGGTTCAGTGAATGCAGCAATTTCAACCTGTCTCTACAGCAGTAGGTCTTAACTGGTCTAACCCTGGAGGACCCTTCTGGTCTTGAGAATTGACGCATATGCAGGCGTACTGTATACTGCAGTTCCTTGAGTGTCCACTTAGCTATCTGCAGAAGTTATATACACACCCTTATGGAAAAGCCCATCTTTGCAGCCTGTTTAGCCACACTTTATAGAAACCCACCACTTATAATGCATTAGCAACGCATTCAGAAAGCCTCATAAACACATTCATAATGACTTATGGTGATGCTTATAAAGTGTTATTAGCAGTGAATATGACGCTAAATGAAGGTATCATTTAGAAAAAGGAAATTTTAAATTTTAGATTTGGGTTTCACAACAAATTATAACTCCCACAACTTTTATCCATTTAAAGAGGTTCAGGTTATATTCGGAGTTCGAACAAAACAAGCCTTTAGTGCCATTTGGACTTGAATAAATCAGCATTGTTTCTACAAAAGTCCAAGAGTGCCTATAGATTCTGTTACTGTTGTGTGATAATTTCTTCATTGGATGTTTTGGTTTAGATATTGACAAATAATGCACACTCATGTAAAAGTGGAACACCTCTCACCTTGATGGGAGTGTCTCCTCGCTGGTTCTCCTCAGGTTTTTCCCAAGGATGAGGGGGTGCTGGCTCCTCCCGTAACCTCATCTCAAGCCCTGCGCTGCCAACAATCCCAGGACCTCCAACTACAACCCCACCAATCCCCAGACCCATGCCCACTCCTCCACCTGCCACAGCTCTTGCCTTGGTGTCTGATTGGCGGAGAACAGGTACAGGAGGTGCTTCCTCAGGGGAGGCAGGACTGAGTGGGGTTGTAGGCACGCCTTTCTCCCTCCAGAAGAAGCCAGTAACCATGATGAAAGACTTGATATTGGGGTAGGGGGCGGAGAGCTCACGGAGCAGAGAAACGTAATGGAGGGCCTTGTAGTAGTGCAGGAAGGAGATGACGCACAGGCCCACCGTGCACAGCAAGAACACTCGGTGCCGCCGCATTTTCATCCTGAAAGGAGAGGAGAAGAGAGGTCAAAAAGAGGACCATAAGTCCAACTAATAACATCAGAGAAGACTATCTTAAGACAGGCACCACAGATGAAAAAAAATGCCCTTCAACTAGTTTCTTGGTGCCTTTTCAAATAGAGTGATTTGCCAAAGCTGCAAAATAAGCAGCAAACTAAGTTTCTGAAGCATTAAAATCTGTGTGAGCACATGCAGGAGAATCACTGCATTCACCTTTTTTTCTAGTGCGCTCAGAACGTTAAACTTTTCAGTGTATATTTCCCTGCTCAGGCCACTGAACAGGTGCCACTGTTTTTCAGAAATACCTACATATATCTCTAATTGTTAATTACAATACCATTTCTCAGGGAACAAAACATTCCCTACAGAGGCCAAGTGTAATCATGACCTAAATTCTTACTGCACAAAAAATTGATCATCCATGAAGTTCTATTTAATACACATAAATTTATAAAGCATTTTAGCCACACCCCAACTTTAAAAATGATGATTTATTGCTTCAATTTGCTCAAAATAGGTTTTACAAGCACAGGCAGTACTCAGAATCAAAGAGGTGGTGCTTTGGTCCATCTCTGCCCAGTGAGCTGGACATAATTTGTCCTGCTGATAATGTTGATTAAATGATTTGATTTAATTTCCATCTTGTAGCTTTTTATTAGGGAAAAACTGGAGAAAAGAGTGGATCCTAATGGGAAAAGACTTGGTCGATGCATCATAATTCATGCAGACGCTAAGCTCCTCTTGGAATACTTGCTAAATATGGATGGATTTCACCTGTTTTCTCTTTCTCTTATAATAAAAAAAGGATTTCAACGGAGCGTAAAAGTGGACTCAAAGCATCTTAATGTTAAGCATCTGTCTTGGCTTCTGAGGGGATTTCCTTTTTAGCCAAACACTGGCAGCACAGTCCAAGAACGGGGACAGTGGCTGCTTACGCTGCAACATTTATTCTTGCGCTCTAATCAATCTTAAAAAAATGTTGGACAGGCACACACATTGAGCATACAATGTGTGTGCGGGGGGGGCATTGAAAAACAACTCAGAAGCAGGAGGAGGGGGGGAGACAAAGAGCCAAGTCTGCTATTGACCTCCCGGCAATGCATGCATGAATCTGAAGTAGCTTGTTCAGCACAGTACAACCCGCTGGATATTAAAACAAATGGCATGGAGAGTGTGGAGTGTAGAGGAGGTCATCAAGGAGTGAGGCGGAGGAGAGGATAGATGAAAGGAGGAGATGAATGCACTTGGAAGGCTATTTCAGTTGTGTTGTCAACACTTACTTAACTTGTTAAACTCTACAGTCACCTCACTGATGTGTCTTTCCAAGCTGGTAGTTTATTCAAGCTTTGACACCCCCCCACCCCCCCTTCCCTGCTCCTGCCTTCACCACTTCCAGCAGTCATCTTTGTAGTCAAGAAGCAGTGGCCAAGACATTATGTCATCACTCCTCATATTTCTGCATGCGAAATGAATTTGCAGCACACAACGAGGCAACTCTTCTCTCACACTCAGGTAAAAATATATGGCTCATCCCATTTAAGAAAATGTAACTCTGCAGTTCAAGCTTCAATATGCAACCATCTATGGATACAAATGTTTTGTTGTTCATCTTCCAGTAGAAACAGTTCTTCGAAGAAAGGAAAAGACAAATGAGTCAAAGAGAATGAAGACATCAAGCTGGCCCCTTTGAACAAAAACAACATCTTTGCATCATCTTTCATTTTTAAATCCTCCTTCCTCCACTTCTGTCTTTTGACTTCTTTACAGCATGTATTGAAGACAGAGAGGAAGTAACTAAGGCCACAAGTGAAGATAAGGACATGAGATCTACAGATGCTACATGTCAGATTTGGGGACAATTACTTAATTACTGTGGGCTCTATTTTCGTGCCACGCCAGTGGCGTGGCGCAAGCGAGGCACTGCCTAAGTCCGGTCTGTAAGTCAGGTCTGCCGCGCCGACAAGGCGTACCCAAGCAAAATTTTGGTATTTTGGTGAGTGGCGCAGCCCGGCGTAAGTATCCTCCCTCCCTAACTCAGCTCCTCCCAGCGGCGTAAGTCGTAGAGAGCGAAGAGAGAAGGTGTGGAGTGGGTTTAACACAGCCGAGACCTGTTTTCGCCAATCATATCAGCTCCTCTCCTTACCTTTAAATCCGCCACCAGCGAGGCATATTACAATTTTTGTGCAGTAGTCAAAGAGATCAAGAGATGTCTGAAGACAGCAATACCACACGATGGCCACAGAAGGCAGCCCCTCAACAAGTGTTGCTGTAAGCGCTGCAGAGGGCGTCCTGCACACTTTCTCAAATAAGCACAGAGGGATTTGGTGTGTGTAAGGTTGGACCCACTGGTAAGACAAACACCCGTTTTCACAAATAAAGACAGTCACATTAAGTTGCATATTTTTAAACCCCATGTGACAAAAATGGGAGTATGTCTCTTTATCCTGGTTGTAGAAGTCCTGCAAATATTGTGTTTGCTGGTAGTCTGTTGGCATCTACAGTAGCACTAATTCTTTTTACTTTCACGTTGACTGGGCCCCATTTGTAATTATCTGAAGTATTTATCTGCATTATATCTGAAATTAATTGGAATGATACAAGCGAGCAGGGGCATCTGTTTGTGGGCGGGGCTTGCTGGAGCAGAGAGGGAGGGGAGAGGAGGAGCTGAGGGGAAGACTGGTTGGGAGAGGTAGAGTTTACATTCAAGATTTCTCCCAAACACTGGCACTTCCTCAGATCCTGCCTACCCCACCTTTAAGGTTAAAAATGACTAGGTTTTTATAGTCGAGCCTCAGCAGTGTTCCTTCATATGCTAACACTTTGCTTGCTGTGGTCTGGCAACAGAATTTATTTAGCAAAGAAATAAATATTTGTAGATCTTTTCATCTAAGTCTGACCAATGAAAACACAGATTATTCCTCTTAATTTAAAATCAAAGGCACATTATTTGCTTTAAAATAAAAAAAACAAAAAACAGGTGCGGCTGCTTTTCATTTCCTTCGATGTAGCCAGATGCTAGCTCATACTCATCACCTCATACCAACCCAAAAAAGAGGGACATTTCAGCAGGAGTTTGAATACCATAATTTAGGAGAATGAAGCCACAGTAATGAAAAATAAGTGGCTTTGAATCACTGTGGTCACAATTACATTCGTAGACTTGTTTTCTTCCTTTGCTGAAAGAATTACTGCTGATGAACAAATATCACTTCCTGTTTGATGAAACAAACCTATGTCAAAACAAACTGCCATAACCGGTAGAGCAGACAGACTATTGTCAAACAGCAGGTACATGGTACACAACAGCTGCAAGTAAACATTATTATTATTATTATTATTTGATTCAGCGTTTAATGGTTTAAAAATAATTTGAATTGGGGGTTCAGAGAGTTGAGTTGCTGCAGGTTGTATTCCTTTAAACAACTGTGCACTTCTACAGCAGAGGATAAAAACAACACATTAATTGGGTCAACACATAGAAACAGCTTCAGACTTAAGAGAACATTCAAAGGGCATGTTATTCATCTACAAATGAGAAATAAATCTGCAAAAAGGTGAAAGAAAATAAGAGTTTACCACTCAGCCTCCACCATCCCACACACCCCCATCACCAATCTATTTACTGAGGCACTTACAAACAGAAAAAACGTGGGCATCTTGCTGCTGTTTTCCCTGCTCCCCACATGTATCTGAGCAGAGACATGACAAAAGAAGAAATCAGTTCACTTGCTTCATGTCACTGGCTACTGATGCAGCTTTCGTTTTCCCTTGGAGGCTGCCTGTCAGACAATGCACAAGGGTGGAGCTTTAAGAGGGAAACACCACAGTTGTACTTACCTAATTCCTATGTAAATATAGTTATCAGGTTCTGCGAGTGTCTTGTGAAATCTACAGGTTGGTGCCTGTAAGTGGTTAGAAACCATCTCTACTTGTTAAGTACGATGCAAACAAACCTAATAAAATAACAATGGATATGCTGTAGACTGGCTTCACCTCAAAATGGATTAACATGTTTTTCAAGATCCAAGCCAAAAGTTTAGGCATCCTCCTCCTCAAACTCAAGATAAAAATACCAACACCATCTGACACTTCATCTGCATATCTGCAACTTAGACTAAAAGGAACCTCCCTTTCATGTAAATATCTCCAGAGCAGGTAGAAAAGCACATTCCGTCACTTATTTTACAGCTCTGCTCAAGGGTTTCCAAAATACCTGCAGCATGAAAGAAGAGCCCAGCTAGATGCTACATTTGAACAGTCGTGATTAGCAATCTAAATCCCTTAATGATGGACTCTTTTAATGGTGGAAACTATTGGTGGGTGATAAAAGACAGAAAAGGACAAAATAGGAATGATATCTAAAATTTTAACCCCTACCTTAATTACAATAATATGATTTTTTTTAATTACCTCTAACGTTTGATCTTTGTGGCAATAATATAAAATGCAGCTTGAGATAAAACATTACTATCATGAAACATGCAACAGGAAGGATGTGTGCTCTCCCCTACTGCAACCTTTGCAATTCCATGTATGCACATGCAGAGCTCTCGAAAAGAGCTGTATTTTTTTAATCAACCGTACAGTTGTAACTCTTGCATGAATCTGCAGGTACTTTCATTTTCAGCTTCTATATTTGGTCTTTAAAAAACAAAGTTATCACACAGCAAAAAAAGAAATGTCCTAAAAAACCTTGCAAAAGCCCAGCTGGTTGCTCTGTATTTGTCCTGTTTTAAAGCTCCAGTGAGGAACTTATAACTTGAGTCAATTCAGTGCTTCTGGACTGGATATGATAAAAAGGCATCAATATGAATTCCAGCGTTTTTTTTGTTTTTTTTTTATGAGTGTCAAAAAACACCTCACAGGAGCTTTAACCAACCCACAACAAAAACAGTTAAACTGCAAGACCTGATATAACTCATCTAAACACTAAAGATAGATACTGACCTCCTCCCATGTATGGTTTTGTCCTTGTCATCACAGACAGACATCACAAGACAAACCAGTCCTTCAGATGTAATCTGAAATCTGACACGTGAGGATCTTTATTTATTTTCACTCCTTTTCAATTCTTTTATTTTGTTCTTACTATCCCACACTTTGAAAGCCCCTGGGCAATGAGACTCAGCCAGCCAATCAAATCTAAGCACAAGTTCATGTCTGGAATGCGCTGAATTAAGGAATGAGGAAATTTGCAGAAAACTTGTGTGTTTTATTCCAGGCCAGCTTTAAGTTCCTGTGTTTATACAAGCCCAAGCTTTTGTTCGAGGACAGTCTGACAGCCTATGAGAGAAGGCACAGATAGAGAGAGAGAGAGAGAGAGAGAGAGACAGATAACAGCATTTGTTTATCTTATCAGTGTGGTTTTACTCTTACATATAACACACTGAAAACTTTGTCCTCCTCCTCCTCCTCTCAGTCTCTACCTTAAATTGAGCCTCTGAGAGCTCTTCATAAAAGTTTCTGCTCCACACATGGACCCCAGACCACTGCTTAACAGGCTCAGCCCAAACATTTGGTTTGGAGACCAGAAGGCCAATCCCAGCAATAAACAACCACACACACAAAGAAAGAGAGTACATGCCAGGAGGAGGAGCTCTCTCACTTAACTGCCCCTAATTTCATCAGCTTCACTATGTGCGTGTGCGTATGTGTGTGTGAGCGGGTACTGCTGACCTGCTGAACCACTTTCACACTGAACTTGGTTAGCTTCAGAATTTAGTACTGGCAGACAAAGAAGGGAGGATGGGGGTGCCTGTCTGTTGTCACGGCAACGGTTGGATGGAGTCAGAAAGCTGTTCTACCAAACAGAAAGCTAATTGCATCTAAATTAATTGTTGTTCATCTTAATTGATATCTAACGACAACAAATCATCATCTGATGTAATTAAAACTTGATAAAATTAAAACAAACCAAGAAAGCCAAAGAAAGAATTAGACCATAAACTGTTGTAAAATTATAGTGGTATTTAATAGGCATACACAATTATCTACACACAATCATTGAAAGAAACACTTTCAGCTGTCACTATAATTATCATTTCATAATGCTTATTTTACTTCATAATATTAATGTTGTCCTGCACTATTCCTGACTAGATACTCTAAATAACACCTGAAACAGCCTCTTTATGCAAAACTGATAAAAACGTAAGACCCATAAACCAGGGGTTCACAGATTACGCCAAGTCAAGGACCCCATACAGCATTAGCCACTGGCAGGGACCACCCTCTTGCAAAATATTTTAAATTCCTTGTGCATAATTACGTCTCAAAATATATAAAAAATAACTCATACAACTTCTTAATAAATTTCCCATTTTTTTATAATCAGCACTTCATAATATTGTGATTGCTCCTTTTAATTTACAGCTTTTACGTAGGATCCCATTTGGCACGTCACAGCCATTCTCACTGACTGCAGCAAAGCCACACTTTGTGTTGGCTGCCTCATACTGATAAGCTTTTGATGCCCAGGTGCTAATTCATAGCTGTGGCTCTTTTCCAGAGTCATGTTCAGTCTAGTCACCCTGTGATCTTTATCTCATTCAGTCTCTTTTTTGAACAACTTTCTAATGCTCTATTTTCACTGATCTGGGCAGCTCAATTCTAAATGGCCATGCTTTATTTTTATTTTTTATATGGGATTTGCATGGATGTGCATCTTGCCTAAAGTGGAGGTAGAGCATACAGCCTAGCATGGTGGAGGTGGAGCATACAGGCCCTGGTTTTATTTCCCTGACTTCTTTCTAACATATCTCTGACTACTATTTGATTTTGTATGTGGGTATTGTGAGAGGCTCGAGCCTCTGACAACACAAAGGTGGAGGAAGGTGGCCACTAAATAACCCGGGTGTTGTGCTAATGCATCTCTATCTATCTTCATGCTCGGGTTAAAGGGGAACACTAGGGGCCAAGTGGTAGATTACATAACTTGAAATAAGGGCAAAATGGGAGCATAAACCTTGGTTACTCCAATCAAGCCCCCGAAAGTGTGTGTCAGCGAAGGCCCAGATTACAGTTTTTCTCCTTTGGTTTGGCTCATTTCTTAAAATAGAAATTACATTCTCAAAACAACATGGACAAACCTCCAAACTACTTGGCATTGTTCACAATGGAATTGAGTTCTCCTTCATTTCATCATACTGCAAATGTCTAAGTACATGTTTCAATGTCTCAGTACATCTTGCTAATGATTAAATACAGATAGCCTGCCTTAAGCACACTTTAAAAGTGAATAGGTCTTGTTGATCTAAACTGATTGTTGACTTCTCAGTCTCATGGTTGTTCTCTCCAAAACATGTCACCATCATTTTATTAAGTCATCACATGCACAATAGTCTGTTCAATTATCAAAATTAGTCAAGAACATAGTGCAAAACCATGAATTCCAAACATCTTTTGGAACATATTGATTACTGTAATTGACAGTCAGGTAAAACTAGAGCATGACTAATGAAGGAGTTTCACACATCTCAGATAAACAATCAAACAGTGTGTTTAGTTACCTGACAGGTGCTCTCCATGTTTGTGGATGCTGCCAAATATGTATATATAGAGCTTGACCAGGACCAGAACAATGTCTGAACATGGAGGCACCGAGCCAAAGGTAAAGACATGGCCCTAACACTATCGGCCATCACCACGGTGGCCAGTGTAGGGGAAAAATAACTATGTGTGCTGCTATTTCCAAGAATGGTGAGGCCACTCACATTCCCAGTCTTAGTCCATACAATACACAGAAGCTCCTCATCTCTTTGGACTGCCTTTTTTCTGAATGGATCCCTGAAAATGAGAGCAGTCTCATAAGGCCTCACCTACCAAACTAGGTAATTGTGTGGTATAATTTGAATTCCTATCGTGACCCTCTCACCAGGGCCTTGTTCACTACTCATCCAAAGATGGTCATGGTGTACCTACTACTGTACTCTCCTTTCCTCAATCCTATTGAGGAGTTTTTCTCTGTTTGGAGGTAGAGAGTGTATGATTATCTGGCTCAAAATCAAAGGTCTCTGCTCAATGTAATGAATGTTGTGTGTGAAGACAATACAAGGGATAAGTGTAGAGAATGGACGTATGAGTGCAATGTGTGATGTAGGGCTGGGGCGATTCGACAACGTAGTCGACGTATTCCACGTATTCCACTACAAAAATTAATCGACGTGTCGCACAATGAAGTACACAATGGCTACTTCAGGTAAAGGTGAAAGCATGGACAGCAAATGAGCTCCATCTAATAGGGTCGATTTAAAACCTACTTTAGCACGATCTATGAGCAGCTCCTCTCAATCAATGCATGTGTTCTTCCTGGCTTACGCGTTCACATTTCCAAGATTGCGCTGCTTTCAAAGAGATGTGCAGTGACCTGTGAATCATATAACACACTGCTGGTGCAGCAAATGCCACAGTAAACGCTGCATCATACGCCCTGCATCCCACATCTAATTCATTCACTTTAAGCAGTTAGCTCGGAGTTGAAGCATCAGTTTTGTGCTTTTATTTGTCCTATAACTCACAAATTAATCAGCTGTGTGATCTCAGAGGATAGCTCGCTAATGCTAATACTCTGCGGAATTCGAGCTCCGCCGCACATATGTATACTGATACACATGAGTCCAAGGTACAGCAGCGTAACAAAAAAAAACCCCTTGTTTTTAAGGTGTGGTGGCTTTTATTTAACTGTGGCGGTGTGCCACGATCAATGCATAAAGGGGAAACTGTTATCTAGCACCGCATCTTACTCAGCAATGTAAACAAACACTGTTGCCAGCATAATACCAAACGCGGCCCACAATGCATTGCAACATAATGTGTGTCTTTAAGCCCTATTATTTTTATTATTATCTTTACTATTGTTCTTTTATTAATACCGCCATCGTTACATCACACATTTTACAATAAAGCATATTGGCTGTCCTACAAACATATCCAGGGTTTCTTGGAAATTAAATGGACAACAATTCAGCAATGAATATATATAATAACAAATGAAGTAATTTCCAGCCCTATAATTCCCAGCCATGCATTTCACTTATGCAATATTGTAATAGATTTTATGATAACAATTTTTTTTTGTTTTGCAAATATTTTGTCTCACAATTGGTTGTGTAAAACTGACTTTCTCACTATTAAATGAAAGATGGTAATGTTATTTACTATTGTGAGTGAGTATGCACCTATTAAGGGAGGCTGTTAAGCAACAATAACCTATCAGGCTGGTGCACCCACAGGCTGGTTATCCGAAAATGGTATACTGCGGTTCGCAGTATGTCGCCCAGCACTAAGTGCAGGCTTTTGGCTGAGTGTTACTTACAGTTGACGTTAGATTAAGCTAAAACGCAACGCTAAGTGCTTTGTGAATGTGAAAATGTATCGATACAAATGCACGGTTTTTGTTTTGTTTGATTTCAAGAGATTCTTGAATAAATCATTGAACTGAATACTAATAGAACAAGTTTTTTACATTTTTATTTTGGTTAAGTTCATTGTTATATTGATCAGTTAATAAAAAAAATTGTTAGAATAATTGATAAATTAGTCGATAGATAAATCGACTAATCGAAAAAAATAACTTTAGATTAATAGATAACAAAATAATTGTTTGGTGCAGCCCTAGTGTGATGTCAAACTTTGGAGACTATTCTTACCATGGAACCTTTTTTTCTTTTTTATTAACAGTGATATTCAGTTAGCTGGACAAAAAAAAAACAAAAACAAAAACTTGGCAATATAACCATTGGCAATAAAGGACTGGGCAGAAGAGCATTAGTTGAGGCACATGAGTTAACTCTTTTGGGAGAGGTATGAGCTTTTGCAGGTGGGCCACGGTGTTGTGCTGAACCATCCAGGTTATTCTGGCAAAAGTACCAAGAGTTTTGAGAATGTCCAGTCTGTTTAAAGAAATGAGTAAAAGCAATTGAGAAGAATCTTCGTATTTTAGGTGGCACTGAGAAGGGGATCTAGTAGTGAAGCATGAATGGACAGTTTTGGGAGAGATATAAGCCTTTGCAAGTGAACCATTGTCTTGCGATCAACTGTGAGACTGTTTTGCCAAAAGATCTTAGAGTTTTTAGAATGTAATTTTGCTTTCAAAAAATGAGCCAAACCAAAGGAGAAAAACTGTAACAATTTAATCAATCCAGATGCTAATGCAGCTAAGTAGTGGATATCTTTATGTGAAGTGGCTGTTTATCTTCTGTTAGAGGACCTATGCAAATGGATGTGGTTGATGACATCCCACTCCCCAGATGGTGTCACACCAATAATGAATGGGACTGAGATTAAGTATTAAGCCTTGGACTTGACTGCCATATGTTGAGTTACAAGTGTTGACACACAGACACGCACACACTTCCACACGCACAAACTCGCATTTTGTGGTTTAAAAAAAATGATGCCGCATCAGCTTGACTGTTTCATAGGTGGAATGACTAAATGATGCACTGCCTCTCTAAAGTTATTAAAGGCCTTTGTTTTATAAGAAGTTAAGGCAGTAAATCTGCTTCAGTGAGTATGTGTGCGTGTGTGTGTGTGTAAGGAGGCTCTGTGAGAGTTGAAGTGCCTCAGCTAAATCCCCTTTTCCTCTCTTCTAGCACAAAGAAAGCTCACAAACATCTTTCCACATGGGAAAGGCTTTTGGTATCGTCTTATCTGAACAACAAAGTGTCTCCCGGTTTGTTCAGTACCACCCACAGTCTCTGACGAGTCTGTTGACCTCACCTAACAAGCACCCAGAGGGAGAGCTGAACAAAAACAAAGCACCTTGGGGGTAGCACTTAGTGAAACTGACTTATAACCAGAGCATCACAAGCTTGGCCCAATCAAAAGTGCCGTTAGTTCAGGCCCTGGACAGTAGAAACTAACTTTTAATTGCATGGTGTCTCCATGAGATAACCTTTGGTTGGTGCGGGATGGAGCTGGACACACAGTCATTTATAAAATACAGAAAAGTGGAGGATTCTGGGGCGTGTTTGAGATAAAAATCTAGCCTCCAACTGGGTTTACTGTCAAAATAGACCTGAATAAACCTGAAGTGTACTGTGCCTTTTATGGATAACTTTGTGTCTGGCAGGAGACTGTCACTGCCAAACAAGACAATTAGAGATGAGCAGCAGCATGGCGATAATAAGCCTGAATCTGTACATGAATTCTGCAAGGCATGGTGAACGAGATATGAGGTACACATACTTTCGTATTTAAATATCAATTTTTATGTCATGCACTTGATTGAGACAGCAGGCTCCACCCCCACCTGAAGCCTGCAGCTCCGGTCATCTCCTTCTGCCTCCCCCTGCTGGACTCATCCACAGAGACTGTAGCTCAGCTCAGAATCCATCATCTTCCTCCATTTGGAAAGAGCCCTGGTCAAAAGTTGGTTCATTTAATCCGCAGTATGAAACTTGTTCACTCAATAATGTGGACCATGTCTCTCCTGTTGCTGGCAGTGGGCTGCATACCAACTGTGAAGCCATCTATCAGTGTTTTGTATTGGGGTGGGAAGCTTTGTGAGAGCCTGATGTATGGCAGGGGGGTTTCTTTAAAACCCTTGCTAACTGTACATTAGAAATAAGCCATATCGGCCTTTTCAAGCCTGAATTTTTGTAAATTCAAGAAAATGCTGCTATAATACAAATCAGTGTCACTGTTTAGAGTGGTAAATGTTCACTTGTTATCGCTTGTTGACACTTGTTAATGCTTGTGATTGTTGCAGCCTCTTGGTCATCTTGCTAACGCTGCCCATTGGCTTTTCAGACATCCACACCTGCTTCCTCTTTCTCCTCTTCCTCCTTTTCCTCCTCTCTCTGCTCTCCTCTCTCTGTCTGCAGCTGCATGATAGTTTGTACTGCTGTAGCACAATATGTGAAAGACAAAGCAGTTCATAATTGACCTGCAACTTCATTGTGCTCCCAAACTTTGTTGCAATCATCTGAAAAATAAAGCTTATAACTGTGTTTGGGGAGATATGCACACATTAATCAGGTAAAATACTTTACATACTATAAACCCTGTGGTTTTATCTAATTATAGCTTTGGGGGCTTTATGATTATTTCCTTTAATAAGAGTAATCAGACAATTCAAGAAATAATGAGCCATTAATCCATAATCAAGATTATAAACTGTGGCAAGCAAAAACCTGAAATCCCATTAAGTTTATCACACTGACTCTCTTTTCTTGAAGGCTTTGTTCAGAAAATCCATTTCAAAGTTTAGTTTCTAATCCAATAAACAAGCACAGGCATGAAATTGAAACTAACTGGATATGAAACAAAAGCTTTTTACATAAAATCTTTATCATCAGGCAGCAAGTTCCTCTGAAGATAGATGGAGTATCAGAGTGAAAAGCACCAGCCGTTAAGTTTTATGGGCCTGATTCCTCCACAGCCAGAGTAGAGGAGTAAATCTCTCAGCATGCACGGCTGACCACACCTCACCCCTCTCACTTCTGCTTTTAACGGCTGCTCAGCTGACTCTGCTTGGTGGTTCCCTCCATTAACAAACAGACATGTTTTAAAGAGGGGAAGAGTGCAGGACGATAAAACTTCACCCGTGTAGTCATCACATGGTTTCTCACTTCCTTAGTTATGTCTCACCCGGCCTTTACCCAAATAGCCCTGACACTGTACAGACGTATCTTTTGTGCCAACCAAAATTCACATAATGCATCTCGAAAGTTCACTCTGTGACTCTCAAGCTTAATAAAGAATCCATAAATATCACAACCAAGACTCATCCTCTTGAGCACTTTGCAGGATAATTCCTGTTGAAGCTGTGACTGGCTCCCAAGGGTGCGCTTAAATGGAAATTTTGAACCCTATTTCTGTCACTCCAAGTTCGACTTATGCTATCAGAGATGACGGCTAGTTCTGTGTCTGCATGATCAGTTGTTCTTAGAGCCACAACTTCACTCTACTTTAGCACTCTTTGATTTAAGACTACACTGCGTGCACAGTTATTAGGCAAGTTGTATTTTTGAGGATAAATTTTATTTTTGAACAACTACAGTGCTCTCGGTCAATCCAAAATGTTAATAAACCTCAAACCTTTTTAAGGGAGTAAAAGTGAGATTTTGACTTCCTTAGGAGAATATCTATGTGTGCACAATTATTGGGGGCAGCTATAGTGTGCAGAATTATTATGCAACTAAATTAAAAATGAAAAATCTTCCATCTCACTTGTTTATTTTCACTTGTTAAAGTGAGAATGATAAACAAACAACTCAATTTACAAATAAAAATTGTTGAAATTTGAAAAAAAAAAAAATCTGTGACCAATATAGCCACCCTTCTTTTCATTAACAGTCATAAGCCTTCCATTCATGGAGTCTTTCAGTTTCTTGATCTGTTGACGATCAACTTTTTGTGTTGCAGTAACCAAAGCCTTCCAGACACTGTTCCAGACACTATTCAGAGAGGTGTACTGTCTTCCTTCACTGTAAATTTCCCGTTTAAGAAGGGCTCACAAGTTCTCAACAGGGTTTAGGTCAGGTGAAGAAGGAGGCCATGTCATTTTTCTTTCGTTTTTAAGGCCTTTACTGGCGAGCCACATAGTGGAGTACTTCGTTGCATGCAATGGAGCATTGTCCTGCATAAAAATCATGGTTTTCTTGAAAGATGCAGACTTTTTCCTATACCATTGCTTGAAGAAAGTGTCTTCTCAAAACTGGCAGTGGATTTGGGAGTTGATTTTAAGTCCATCTTTAACCCAAAAGGTCCAGCTAGCTCATCTTTAATAATACCAGCCCATACCAGTACCCTGCCTCCACTTTGCTGGTGTCTGATTCGAAGTGGAGCTCTGTGCCCATTACTGATCCAGCCACGGGTCCATCCATCTGGTCCGTCAAGAGTCACTCTCATCCCATCAGTCCATAAAACCTTTGAAAAATCTCTCTTCAGATATTTCTTGGCCCAGTCTTGACGTTTCAACTTGTGTCTTGTTCAGTGGTGGTCGGATTTCAGCCTTCCTTACCTTGGCCATGTCTCTGAGCACTGATCATCTTGTACTTCTGGGCACTCCAGGTAGGTTGCAGTTCTGGAATATGACAGCACCGGAGGACAAGCGGTTCCTGGTAGCTTTACGTTTGAGTCTTCTCAAATCTTTGGCAGTTAATTTGCATCTTTTTTTCTTAACACATTTCTTGCGACCCTGTTGACTATTTGCATCAAAATGTTTGCTGATTCTGTGATCACACCCAAATATCTAAGCAATTTCAAGAGTGCTGCATCCCTCTGAAAGACTTTTTACATTTTTTGACTTTTCGGAGTCACTTAAATCTCTTTTTTGGCCCATTTTACCTGAGGAAAAGAAGCTGCCTAATAATTATGCACACCTTGATTTAGGGTTTTGATCTCCTTAGGCCCCAGCCTCCCTCATTACACTAATACACATTACCTGATATGCTTATATCCAATAAGCATTCAAGTTTATACAGCTTGGAGTTGGAAAATATGCATAAAAATGATGATATGATCAAAATACTCACTTGGCTAATAATTGTGCACACAGTGTAGTTAGCTCAAACAAAGCCAACTATGTGTCCCTCCTCTCTTTTTTGTCCGTCTGCAGCACCAGTAAGTAGCTTTTCCTGTCTCGTCCTGCTTTAACCCCTTCCGCAGTGTTTTCCTCTTGTCTCTCTTTGCTACAGTATTGGGGAATTCAGCTCTTTTTCTCCAGGCTCATGGGTGGCTGCTTAAGTGAGTCAGATGTCAG
The DNA here is from genome assembly GCA_962446985.1 of Xyrichtys novacula. NCBI lineage: Eukaryota > Metazoa > Chordata > Actinopteri > Labriformes > Labridae > Xyrichtys > Xyrichtys novacula. The sequence continues at coordinate 24,420,937 of OY660866.1, read as the reverse complement.
GTGAAAGCCAGCATGCTAAGTGGTTTTCAATAATGCAGACACAGGGAGGGCCCCAGAAACACTACATGTGTGTGTGTGCATTTTTGAACCTGAAACCTGGTGTATTTTGGGAGAAATCCAACATGAATGTTAGGATGTCAATGGTTAGAGCTAGAGTGTGAATGTGTGCAGCCTCTGTGGAATATTGTTTAGGTGAAGGAGGGAAGATTTAGTGTTTGTATGTGGGAGGACGAGAAACAACGGTAGAGTGCCTCCTTTCCTTTGACCTCATCTATAATTCAGCCCTGTGGCAGTCTGTGAGCCCCCCCCGCTCCCTGTACTGAAGTTGGAGATCAGTGTACAGTACATTTCACCAACTCTCCTCATTCATCCACTCTCATCTAGCAGTCATTCTCCAGAGGCGGGAGCAGCTGTGAGCAGCAGCCCAGAGAAATTCACTCAATGAAGATGTTGGAAGGATGCAGATAAGGCTGGGCAATATGGGGAAAAAGTTGATCACGATATAACGTTTTCATATCAAAATATGTCACGATATAAGAAATGAAATTTAACAGTGCTTATTGGTAGCATGTCTTTTGCAATACAATAAGCTACTGCATCTGTGAGGTCTTTGTGTCCCTTCAATGTTTTGTCGTAAGGCGTTGCGCTAGAGAAAGTGGACTGAATGGTCGGCTGTTTTGGCTGCTCAGGCACCATGGGCTCCTCGATCCACTTGGGATTTGTGACCTTTTGCATTGCGCGTGCTGTGTCACGTGGCACTGCCTTAAGTGGTGAAAAAGATTTGAGGTATTCCCCGACTTTGCGAGAACATGCACTCACCATAATTTGCAGTGCATATTACTCTGCTTCATGTCCGACCTCAAAAAACCAAAATACCTTCACACCACTGACGTTTTTGTGCCAGTGTTGTCGGCTTCACATGTTAAAGTGCTCTGGTTGTGTGTAGCTTCAGCCTGCTACTACGCAGTTGTTTGCTACTTGGTTCTAATTCAGCACGATTGGATCAGCACAAAACGCACCCAGAGCAACATGAATGGTAATGCACTGAATTAACAAATGGCGATATGAATCAATAAGAAATATTGGGAGATGAATAAGGAAACCTTGCAAAGTAATTCAAGAATTGTGTCATGGAAATGATACCTGTAGCTAGCAAAGTCTTTCTGGTGCCACTTGTGGTAGTAGCACACGCAGAGGCACCTCCTGGCATAAGCAATGGCACCTCTCAGCATCGACCGCGACTTGCTAGTGGCACCTTGCAGCATCTGCCGTGGCACCTCCCGGCTAGGTGCCAGTGCCACAGATTGAGGTTGCTGTCTCTCCCAGTCTACGCATCAATGCAAGTGTACAAACGTAGGTGCTGATTGGCTGAAGAGGAGTCCTGTGCATCTGAGCTCGATTGCTCTTCCTTCATCATTCAAGTACCTGAATGTCTGTTACAGTAAATTGAAGCTGAATTTTGAGAACTAAATTTTAATCGTGAGAACTAAATGTGAAGATGTATAGAGAGGTGGATTTTCAGTGAGGATCAAATTTTATTGGATTTCAATTTCAAAGTATGTGATTCAAATTCAATTTTTCAATTTAATTATTCAAGTTTAGCAATTCAAACTCAAATATGAATAATTCAAATTCAGTTTCTGGTGGCACATATTTCAGCCCATACCTCTCGCTCTCCAGTCTTGGTGACTGAATTGCAAATTTTTTAAAAAGTAAGCCAATTACACTGTAACCAATTGTGCAATTATCTGCAGCCCACAGGGACTCTCTCTCCTCTACAAAAGACCTTCACGCTCATCTACTCTGTTTCCTACAATCCCCTGCACCGTCCATCATTCCTTAGTGAGCCCTGCTAATGAACACAGCTCCCTTGAAAAGCAATCTTCACTGCAGTGATTTACTCCTTCAGTCATTTGCAGCATCCATCCTCCTCTTTTTATGCCCCGCCCATTCACATCAAGTCCATTAAAGGCTAAAAAGCCAACATTTCAGCCATTGTGTTAGCTTGTTATTGTGCTGCATTGTGATCATGCAGCTGACTCATGCTTGTAGTTGTATAAAGTTGGAGGTAATGACGGGCCTCTGCAGATCATCCTGACGGTAAACAAAGATGCTTTCCTTGCTGGGATGCGTTCCCCAGGTGTGTCATTATTTTCAAGACAGGATGAAAACACCAATTCTGCGTCTGAATTTTCCCCCCACTCCTTCCTCCCTTTCTTCCTCTCCTGCAGAAGTGAGAATTTTTTGCTGCAAGGACTGCCGCCTCTATTTGTGCTTGAAATATTGAAGTCATTAGTTTGCTTCTTGCGTATGTGTGTGCGTATATGTGAGCTAGTGGGGTGACAGTTGTCTCTCTGGTGGATCTGTCTGTCTATTGAACATAAAGGCATCACTGTGTCTGTGAGAGAGAAACTGACAGCAGACACAAGTGGCTTTACTGCAGATTCTCTCTGTGCACTTGTTTACTCGTGTGAACACGTCCCGGCGCGGGTCGGCCTTTGTGGAAGAGCACCTGCTCATTCTATCCCCATCTTTTCATCATTCTCTGCTGCACTCTTCAATCTGCCACATCCTCTTCAGTTGAAAGCCGCCTGCCTCATGTCTCCAATCAGCTGACTGGCCAACAATCTGGTCAATCAGTGCAGTCGACATACTAGTCATTAACACCGACCACAAGAGCCTTCTGGAAAATGTAGTTTTCATGACACAACAGCAAAGGACAGATAGACAACAATGCAAACGCACAATACCATTACAGCATGAGCAATACAGGACGCACGTGTGCAAAAATCCCACTAAAGGTCTTGCGTTGTGAAGGACAGAGTTCAGCCAAATACGCCTAATTAAACATTTCTGTTTTTTTATGACAGGATCAAAACTTGCAGGTTTCATCTTTGCATGACTTCCCTGTGAATAAATCTATCACTGGGTTGGCCTGACAGAAGAGATCCATCAATCATCTTTCCATTTATTCATCCATTAATGTATTCATTCATCCATCCATCCATCCATTTACTCATCCCTCCATATATTCATTCAAACAACCAACCATCCACTCATCTATCCATTACATCATCCATCCAATCACTCATCCATCATTAATTTACCCTTCCATCCAGTAAGCCATCTGTTCTCCCATCCATCCATTTATCATCTATCCATCAATTCAATAATTCAGCCCTCAAATCATCCATGCATCCCTTCAGGCATCCATTCATTCATCCATCCATCCATCCCTTTTTTCTTTCTTTCATCCTGATTTGATTTTGAGTGAGTTATTTAAGCAGCATCAGGAGGCCTAATAATTTTTCTCTGTGAGATTCAAACGTACTAAAACCGGAGGATTTTTTGTGAACAACAACAGTCATTTTCTGAAGTCCATGAAAATCAAGTCCCATGATCATCTGCTTACTCTTGTCTACTTGTCCTTGCTGATGTCGGAGTTGTTGGTTCAGGGTTTTAAATGAGTACTGCAGGAGTAGGTTGGGTAGTTGTATTGAAAAAGTAGGAACTAATGAATTTAGCTTTTTACATTATCCATTAATATTGTAGAAAAATCACAACAAAGCAATGTTAGGTCTATCCTCAAAGACACAGTCTTGGGATCAGCCAAAGTAGGTCAACAACACCCAAACAGAAGGATGCACTGACACGGTCCTATTGTGTGTTTGGCTTTCATTGTTATTACGGAAACAGGAAAATGGAGCCCATTAGAAAGGTTCCATTTTGGCTCAGGTTAGTCCTTATGGTTTTTGCATTAGTCTCAGGTCCAGACAGTTATTGCTGAACATGCAGAATCAAGCCTGATGGACTGGGAGAATGGCGCCTTTGTGTCCACTACTGTTGCTGTGTAATACATAACAGGATAAGAAGTGGTTTATGCCAACCCAAGCTCATGAAATCTACAAAAATATGTCCAATTCGTGTGTTTTCTGGTTTATAAAACTCTCCCACGCAGCATGACAGGGAGGTGTATTCATGCTTGAAATGTAAGGTGTTCCAACGCAGCAGGAAAAACAAAAGGGAGGAGGCAGGAGTCAGAGGTTACACCTCAATACAACCTGTCCATCCAAGCCGACTGTTTTTAATCACAGGTCGATGGAGGAATCTGAGGAGAATGTGTGATCACAGGGAGAGGAGAGAGTGATTAGAGCGGAGGAATGTACAGAGCGAATATCAGAAAAGAAACAGCTAGAGGGAGAGAAAAGAGGGTGAGAGAGGGCAGTCTTAAAGGGGAAGCACAAGTGTGAGAAAAGAGGAGGAAGGCTAGAAGATGTGAGGCTGTGGATGTGAGCTCCTGTCGGAAGGAAGAAGGGAGAGAAATAAACATAAATACAAGGGAGAGAAAGAGAGAGGAGGCATTTGTGGGGGAGGGAAGCAGTGGAAGTGATGAATAAAGAAAGAGCCAGAAGCTGCGCGTGTGTGTGTGTGTGTGTGCAATGCTTAACAAGAGAGATGAAACATTAAGAAACATCTTCACGAGCACAAATAAGCTGAACGTTGTGGATTCACAGATTAAGGAGGATTGTTTGATGAAGAAAACAAGATTTAAAGTAACTTGATGATCCCAGAAAAAAAGTCTAATGCTCCATTTACACCAACATTATGCGGTGAGAAAATAAAATCAGTCAGCAGATAGAAGATAAAGTAAATGAAAACTAAAACTGCTCAAAAACAGCTTAAACCATAAAGTGGCGTGATCATCTTCTTTGATCACATGTTGTTTTGTCCCTTCTGGCCTTTCATCGTTATGCTGCAGCAGAAATTTCCTGCTTCCCACAGCCACCATGATGGAAATAAAGATTCCACTTTGCTTTTGAAAGGCAGATTTCACCAGGAAGTCGTATGCACTTTGCGTTAAATGTATTAAAAATATTACTGATGGTCTTGTTTGCTCTTGTATATCATACAAAAGCATCAATAAGAATTTCAGTCCACTTCATAAACATCAAAAAACTCCTAACTTGAGCTTTAAGTCAACAACATTTCAATTACAGTATTTTAGCTGTTGACAATATTTCCTTTTCAGGTCTTTAGAGGCTCATTTTGGGGAAAAAAATCCTTTTAAATATTAAGTGGTTGATAATATTCAACTTCTATACCACAAGTTTTAGAAACAAATGAATGGGCTTATATGTGCTACATTTTCTGTTGATGAAACAACCTCTACACAGTCTCAGTTACTTGAAGTGTTATTCATGAAGTAACACCCTCCTGAGAGAAAATCTGCTGTTTCTTGAACATAGCTGCTCCAGTAAGATTTTTCCAAAGAAGGAAATCCGTAAACTGCATCGTAGCCAAGAGGAATTTTTGTAATCCGGCCAGGTTAATGGAGTTCTGCCTCTGCGATTACAACCTTAATACTAGACAGATAACTGTGGAGGGGTTTCTCTGACTGATGCAACGTTAACTTAGTGGCTCCAATCAATTTAAGGAAGTCTGTGTAAACACGGTGAGTGGTGGAAGAAAAGAGGAAGGTTGAGGATGAAGAGATGCAAGAAGTGGGAGTTAGGTGATTCCTGTCAGCTGTGTGATCTTGAAAAAGCAGTGAGTGTTGGGGTAAAACTGCTATCAGGCTTGCTCTTCCCGACTCTGCTGTCATCTACTCTTCACTTTCTGAAAGGACAGCTTGAGAGAAGCCCGAAAGCACTTGGCACAGACTGCCAATCCCTCTTTTTCTCTCAGATAAGCTCTCCAGACACAAAGTTCACTCAATCTGTGCTTTCAGAAAAGACAGAAGAGGGAGATAAATGCTGCACCACTGAGTGTTTTAATTTACAGTATTTTCCTGTCAACACAGGTCCTGTTTGTTACTTCAAACTTTTAACATTTTGGTGATGGAGAAGCTGTGCCTCCTGCAAGCTTAGCAACACACGATAAAAAATGTTAATAAAAGAGTCAGATTTCCCAGAATCGGCTCAAAGCTTTCGGTCCTTTTTCAGAAAGGATGTCACAACATATCACCTCAGGGTTTAAATAAATGAAGCCAGACTGTCTCATGAACATAGAGCAGGATCAGCAAAAGGATGACTTACTTGTAGGTCCAAGAAATTTGCACACCAAAAGTAGTCCCTTGCATAAATCCAAAATAAGCACTGACTAATGTATTTTATTTCCTTATACGACTTCTAAATCTCTTTTCTTTATGGATAGTTTCTCAGAGTTATTAAATAACAGATGGAGAGGCAGAACAGCGGACAAACACTGAGGCATATTTGATCATTTCGGCAATTCAAAAAGGAAGTGAGATGAGGAATTCAGCAGTGTGTGAACCCAGCAAAACTGCTGTTATGTAAAGTAAACCCAAGATATAACGGACAGAGATCTGAGGTTGTTGATGTGCAGCTTGACTTGTTTTCACACTTTAAATGTGAGCACATATCCAGCTCAACTTCTAAATCTGAAGCACTTTGACGATAGATCTTTGCTGATGATATTATGATGAGACAGAAGCGATTATCAGACTTAATGAAAGAAGCATTAATGTATTAGTTAGGGTTAAAACTGGTGAGTAAGTTCATAACACAAGGGAGGAGACTGAATCCATGTCTGAACATAATTTAGGATACTGGACCTTCAGTTCAAAGTGGCAGCTTTCCACACAAACACAGGTTTTGATACAAGAAAGCACTGGGTGTGTCAATGTTGTAGGACAAAAAACATGGATTTCAGCAAGTTTAGCAGATTTTTCCGTTTGCAGCAAATTTACTGTTAATGCACTTGTTATAGCTTTTTGCACCTGTTTTTGTATTCACATCACATGTTGTTTATGCAGTTGTTAAAGATTTCTGCAGAATTTCTATTTGCATTGTGTTCACTGATCATGCAGTTGTTGCAGCACATCTATTGATTTCCAGCGCATTTGCTGCTCATGTAATTATTTTAGTTTTTTTGCAGCTTTTGTCGACTGTTGTGTTTGTTGCATGTGTGCATTTCTCCTATTAAAAAATGTTTCTGCTGTTGCAAATCTTTTGCCCTTTTTGGCCACTACGCAGAAGTGCTGAAAAACTGCAGTTCCACAAGTGACCACTCGAGGCTGGCTGCAATGGCACCTGAAACCACATACTCAGCCTCTTAAAAGCCCATCATTGCAGCTAAATTAAACATTAGAACTGAATAGTTTAAAAAAATAAAATAAAAATAAAATGGAGCTTACTTCTCTACCTACGCACACTGAAAAGAATATTAAAGTAGCTTTGCATACGTTACAAATCACAGCATAAGGCTCCTGTGAGGGTCTTTCGGTTTATTTTGAACTCATATAAGTGAATAATAACCTTTTAACTCTCTGCAGGTTTTGTTAAGTTTTTGCCCCCCTTATCCTGATTGCCTGATTACGTTATAATCACACCACAGTGCAGGTGTGTGTAAAGAGGTTCTGGTCGTTTTTCCCTTTGCTGTGACAAAGGTTACATTTCAGTTCCTCTTTATGGCTTTTAGGAGTGGAGTTTTTCTTTGTAGTTGCAGCTTTTGAAACTCACATTGAAGTATCTATCAGAGAGTTTTTTTTCAAAAAATTGACACATGCTGTTAATTAGCAGCTATTTACATAAACTTGATAGCTTTCCAGAGGAACTGCCTTCGTGACAGGGATTTAATAATGTTTCTTTAAAGCTGTCAACTCACGTATGAAGTATTTTTTAACTGAAATGTGACTGACAAAACTGTCACACTGACAAATTCCTTCTGCACTGGCTGACTCCAAGACCCATTTGTTGACTCGTTTTTCACCTCACACAACCCCAAAAACACGCTTAGACCTGCATTACTGCATAAGTGAATCACACACAGACATACACCCTCACAAAAAACTTCCTCCATTTCCTTCCCCTTGTTGCTGCCTGCAGCTCTTTTCCTGCCTGGGGAACAGTTAGCACGTAGCCACAGACTGATCAGCAGTTGTTGTTGCACATGTGAGAGGCGACGACACTATCCGATCGGCCCTGGCAGATCCATGTGGCCAGTGCGTTTGTTCGGACTTGTAAGAAGTGCGGTGCCAACTGTGATCACAGGGCCTGTCTCACTGCACTCCATCGCTTACTTAACTGTCACAGGCACAGTTCAGAAAGCACCATGCATGCTGGGAATTCAAGGGTGCTTGTTCTGAAAAACTGAGTGAGTATTTGTGAGGCCAAAATGTGTGTTTGTGTTCAGACAGACAAAAAGAAGAGGCGTGTGTGTGCCTGAACACTTCTCCAGTAAATACATGCCTGTTTAAGAAACTGGGGCTCGTTGTGTGGGTTTGCTGTTATCATCATAACACCGCCTGTGAGCCCTCACACCACACCCTGTCTCTCCCCCTCATGTTCAGACTTGACATTCAGGAGGATAATTTTAGCAACAAAACAGGGGGGTGGAAAGCAAGCCTGCATATAAAAGTTACACAACCCTAAAATAAAAAACACCAGGAAATGTATTTTCTTAGAAGCATGCTTTACTGCGTTTTCCATGAACCACAACTCCCTATGGCTTTAAAATCCTCCTTTAACCTCCATGTGACCCGCCTGGCAGTGAAGATGGGATGCATCTTTTTTTGTCTGCTTTAGAACAAGGAAGCCACATAAATTTTCCACCAAAAGTAACTAGACACACTGGCCCTCATTTATCAATCTTGCGTAGAACTGAGCGCAGATCTGAGCGCAGGATTTGTCGTATGATAGGACACACGTGATTTATGAATGGGTATCTGACCAATCCCAGCGTACATATGATCGGCTCTTGATAAATGCAGCGGCTGAAATCGGTCATCATTAACATCTTTACATCCTTAAATATGCGTGGTTCAGAAGCCTCGCCCACTGAGGTCAAACATGAAAGAGGAGAAATATTACAAAGATGCGAAACTTTTCCGAGCTTTTGGTGGATATCCTCACATCTGTGGTGGAAACTAACAAGGATTTTCTCTTTGGAAACATCAAAACTGCAATAAAAGCAGTCCAATATCTCACACATGCCTCATATTTTTTATTGGTATGACATAGGGTACGTTGCTCCTATTATTGAAAGTATTAAGTTTTAATTTGTTGCGTCTTTGTAATGTAGAGCAGACTGGAGAGTCTGACAGAGGCTGACAAAATAATTACTAACCTCACCAAACGGTGTGTTGCTGCCCCTGAGGCACATTTTTATGGATTTCTATTGGATTTTTATCACTGATTAAATAGCAAGAGCACTTTCTAAACTGATACTTTTCATGTCAGAATGCATTGATAAGGTCCTGTCTCCTCTGTACAGCACCTTTGTGGAGTCTCTCCTCGTTATTGTTCTCCGGACATCTGGTCCTCACGTTGCACCGGCACAGCCAACGGCACTCCATTCGCCAGCGCAACATTGTGCAAAACTGTACTGGCCCAAATGATGTCGCACACCCTTTCAGGAGTGTACAACAACGTCCCCGCTGCTGGGCCAAGACAGAGACACCTGCCTTTTAGGAGTCAAACGCGGCGCTCCACAGTGGCGTGTGTGCGTAATGTTCAAACGGCGCTCCTGCTCTGTGGCAGTGCTTCTGGGCAGAGTTATCAAATAGGCCTACTCACTGGGGACATAACAAATTTATTTTATTTCATTTACGTCTTAATCTTTAATGAAATCTGGCTGATTGTGCTTAATGACAGGTTTGAGGTTTGTATATCAATTATTTTGAGACAGATATTTGCTGCACCGCAGATCCACACTGACTCAAACTTGCGTACACGATGTCAGACCTGTCATGAGATTTGGTCGTAGCGTACGCTCACGTGCAGATTGATAAATGCCAATCCTCATGTCGCAACTCACGTACGCCTTAAATGAAGGCCACTATGAGGTGTCCATTTTGGAGAATCAAAAGTAGATCAAAGAGGGTTTGGCAGATTTCTGGTTTTGTACTGACCGCTGGTCTATTTCAAGTCAAATAAACTTTCTGGGTGTTTTTTAATCAGGCTCTGCTCCATGTTGATGTGATTTGAAGTTGACCAGACTTTGGGGCAAAGAAATGCATTTGAAAACAACCAGAAATAAAAAAGTAAAAGAGAGTTTGTAGAGGGGAAAAAAAATGCAATTTTACTCTTCCTGATGGTGAGGATGCAGTCATTTGCTGTACTTATGGCAAATGTCTTTGTGATGAAAAGTAAATATTCATATCTTGCTAAAAAATTAGCATCCAGTATTACTGCTTAGGTTAAAGTAGGTGTGGATAAGTGTTTTTTTACCCTAATTTCCCCTTGCTGTAATATGAAGGAGAGACTGAGAAGAAGCAGCAGTGATGTGCCCACCTAGCTAGCTGGCTATAGCAGTCATCTGAAAACCAAACACCTTCCAAACTGATGTTCCAGGATTTACCATAAATTCAAAAGGAATGTATGCAACTACACTTACTCACCATTTTTTTCAATTTTCATCAAACCTTGCAACTCACAATCATCTGGAAAGAGTGTGGAAGTCTTTTCAAAATAAAAACATTACAATACGGGATATGAAGCAACCTAATACAAGATGGTAAAATGCAGAATTTAGAGGATTTTTAAGAATCATCTTTATGAGGTGATCTCTTTTCCAACGGGGACCACAAACTGGGTCAATTATAACTTACTTCTCAACCTTGTATGACTTTATAGCAGTGGGTGTCTACTAGTGAGGTGCAAATCATTTCAGATGGGATGATAGAAGAAGTGCAAGATACCCCAAGAAAGTTTCCTGGTCAAGGAAGGTCATGGACCTGGTGACATAGAAAGTCATTGGAAATTAATCATGATATGCAAGTATGAAGTCACTTGTGGCTCCGCCCTTGTTTTGCCTTTGCTTTATTTGACAAATTGTGTTTTATAATTTTTAAAAACATTTTTCATTAATACAGAATAATGTAGTTATCTTAATGCTTTTGGGGCCCTTGAGCTGGTTTCAATCACAGAGACATGATGAAGCTCCCATTGCACTGCCACAGAAAGCAAAGCAGCCAATAATGTAACTTTTCTATTTAACCAAGTATGGACTTAACATTTCACTAACCTACTAGAAGCCAGCCAGCCTAGGTGTGACTCTGTGCCACTGGGTACCGTTCAGTAATTCAAAGTTGCTGCTGGATGGTACTTCTGTGGGTGAAGAACTGCCTAATTGCAAAACTGTGCTGGAAAAATCTGAGCTGCTATCCCTGACCATGGTGCAGTTACATAACAGCCGAAAAAAGCTGCAGAGAGACATGAGGAAGAGGATAATTACTCAAACTGAAAACTACATGCAGTTTTAGACTAGAATAATCTGCTACATATAGCGTCAAAGCTTTAGTTAGGTCGCTTTTTGTTCCGGTAAAATGTAAATTCTCTGCGCTGTATTTAAAAAAAGAGTATAAATGGATTAAAGACACAGAAATATGCTAAATCAGAATCTAAATACAGTATAAATAAAATGTGATAGCAAACAGAGGGATACAGAGATTTAATCTGCACTGCAGGGAGAGCTCTGCACATCCTCAGACCAGAAAAACTCCATTAAACTCTGGGCTGACAGAGGGGTCACAGTGGCTGAAGCGTGTCGTGTCGGCAGCAGTCACTGTCAGAATAAGAGCTACATCGCTCACAGATAGTGACATTACAGCAATAAGAGCACTAAAGGAGAGCTGAAGAGGAAGACCGACTGATTCGCTCTTTAAGGTTTTTCAGTTGCCAGCTCCAAGACGGCTGACTGGAAACACTTCAATAAGTGTATCAGGAGGACTTCCTCTGTTACTGACCCTGGTTTGGTGCAGGACAGGTTGGAAAGTGTTCTGTGGGTTTATCAGAGTTTTTCCTGCTGGAAAACAAGCTTGATAAGAGAGGGGAAATACAATGCAAAATAACCAGCTAGAAAATAATAACATTTAGGGTTAGGGTTGCAATGTTTTCTACACACTGGCTAGTTTTTATCATTGAGATACTGTTTTAAAACTTGGTACACAACATGCAATGTTTCCCACACATAAGATAATACCCAGTTAACCCACCCAAGTATCTCAACTTTTTCTTTTATGCATATGTGCAAGACAGTCATCGTCTGTGATTTAGATGGTGCCCCTTCGTGCCAAATGTCTGACAATTAGCCACATCCTCTACAGGGGATCAGTAAGTGTTGAATATCAACTCAGTCACAATGTTTTTGAAGGTGTTGTGCAGCTGGTTGCTCCAAATGTCTTACTCCACTATTCAAGTTTTAGTTTGTTGCAAAAGCTACATCTTTAAAAACCTCACACTTGTTATTTAGGCATCTTTGTATAATGTGCTGTTGATGAATATTGTCGTAAAATAAAACAAAACAACAGCTCTGAAAGACCAAATGTATGACATGCTAACAAAACAGCAGGCCTGGGGTAACCCACAGCTAGCAGGTTGTTGCAGCAGGAAGAAACCCTTATTTAGGTGACACCAGTCCTGCATCTCTGCGATAGTTTCTTTCTCACTAAACAGGCCGCTCACTCTTTCTTATCCCTTATGTAAATGTCAGAGTCACCCAAGTGTTTGTGTTTGAATGATTTGTCACTTTAGCTGCCTAAGCACAACACCAAACATCATTCGATCACTAACCATACATTCAAGCTCGTGTTCCTTCACCAGAGGTGTCTGACATCAGCACTTAGCTGCCTGGCTAACTGATTAGCATCTGAAGTGCCCTTTTCTCTGCCGACCTCTCTTCTCTTTTGACAGTGCGAGACTCACCTGCACTCGGGGGCGCTACATGGAAAGGTCAGGAATAAAGAGGAAAAGAGAAAACCGAAGGGGGAGAAAGGAGGAGGAGGAGTTTGTTGGACGCAGAGGAAAATGTCAGGCAGAGCTGTTTGCCAGCAGGATGTGTGTTAGAGAGAAGAGGAGGCAGCGTGTTAGCATGAGCACCTTTGCTGTGTTCAAACAGCTGTAGACCAGATACAACACAGCGATGCAGAATAATGAGTAAAGAGGGACAAAAACTAGATTCACATACATAGGGACGAGCTTAACAAGGAGCTACAAAGTCATTAACCAGAGAAAAGTACCTGAACTAATGATAAAAAACTGGTCAATATGTTGCTATTCCATTGAATGCCTCAATGCTAGCATCAGTTGTTGTCAACAGTAAGATGAAGAGTCGACTTATGTTGTGTAATTTTGAAATACAGACAGGTTTTCCTTTTGGATTTCCTACATCTGTACATTTTCCCATTTTTCTAGAAAAGGTGAAATGCTTGTAATAGTCAGGTATCCAACATTTATTTGACCTATAACCTCAACCACATTGTTGCTACATAAAAATGTGTCTGAGCTTCCTCCAAGCTTAAGCATGAACATGATTTTGGGAGAAAAAAAGCTCCTGTTGATGATAAAACTGAAGTTGACTATGGCTTAAAAATGAATTTTAAGTTTACTCTCTATATGGGAGAGAGTAAATATTATAATAATATTATAATACTGAAAATGTTCTTTAGACAAATGCCATATAGCGATCACATGATTACAATATGGGATATTAACTTTTCAGGTTTGAACCACAGTGACCTGTTTGAGTGGACAGTATTGCTCTAGATCTTGAGCTCCTTTAGTTGCAGTCTGGCAAAATTCAGGCACCAATAGGTATTTTTGCATGTTGAAAGAGAATGTCCTTCATAGTGAAGAGCAATAATGTGATGCGGAATTGAAATTATAGATATCAATGTAATAGTTTAAGTTTTTTGCAATGTTATTTTTTAAAAATCAGGTTATTGTTTAAAAAAGAAAAAAAAATTAAGGCAGACATTGCCTTAAGACACTGAAATTTCAGGTGCCTTTGGGGACATATAGAGACCATTAATAGGAGACAGTTAACAACGCGGATGGTAAAACTGATATTAACTGAAAGTTTACATTCAGTTTCAATATTAACAGTTCTTAACTCCATGATGTTAGACATAAATGTGCAGACTAGAGCTGGGTGAGGCTGACTGTTGTTTGCTTAATCTTGTTTAACCTGGTCCAAAATTTTATGAGTCACAGCATGTTTGAACAGCTTTACTGCGACTATAATGGGGATTGTACTATAACTACATCTAGCTAACAGTATACAGCAAACCAGTATAGGCACTGTTAAAGCCAATGCTTTAAGCCACTTCCTTAGCACACTGGGACTTTAAGACACAACAGGACTTCTTACCAGCTGTAAAAGTACTCTTTCCTGTCCGCTCCATACCACAGTTTCTTTTCTCACTATGTCTCATGATAGCACCCAAACCACATCACCCATGGTGCACCGCATGCCAGTACAGGTACTGGATAGTGCTCAATAGTTTATTTTCACCAGAGGGTAACATCAAATTACTTGCAAGTTACTGCAGTGTTGGATAAAGAAGGAACATTTAGGTTAAAAGTAAACAACAGTAATGTTGGCCTGGCTTTAAAAGGACACCAAAGTGTTGGATCGGACCATGATGGTGCAGAGATATGGAGGTCTTTTTGTCATGTTAAGTATTTTTTCAGTTTCCAGGGCATTTTGTTGCTGTAATTAAGTGATTGAAAAAGCCAAAGGGGGGTGGTGAGGGTTCATCTGGACAAACATAAAAAATTTGGATGATAGTGAGAACAACCGCAGACGGCACAGAAAGTCATTACAGCAACATCTCACAGTAATCTCCTTCCTGGAAAAGAGTGATTATAATACGAAAAGGTTATTACTGAGAAAATACAGATTGAGCTGCATCAATATGAGATTGCTTCCAAAGAAAAACTGACTCTCATCTCAGAATGTGACATGTACATAGGCCAGTTTTGATCAAAGTTGGATCATAAAGCAGATAAAATTAGAAAAATCATTACCTCACATAGAAAAGTTGAACTCTCCACAGCTGCTTGACACAAAACCAAGCTCTTGTATGTCAAGCACATGATTTAAAGTCACTGTAGCGCGCCCCTTCTTGACCCACCTCTAGATATGCTAAAATGTCATTCAGTCCAATCAAAGCAAACCAAGCTCATGTGCCTGATGCAAAATCTAGGCAAGTGAGCTGATACAGCTCCATCACAGCATGAAGGTAGTTGTTGTTCTTTCGCTAATGCAACAGAACAACAGAAAACTCCTCCGCCACCAGCCTCAGTCACAGCAGGGTGCTGTAAAAAATGGAAGCCCTCAGTTTGCTAAGCAAGTATTATGAATCCCAGCTTTGGTCAGCAGTTCATAAAATGCACAGTCATCATATAAAAAACTAAACCATTAGAGCTATGTGGGGTTTGATGAGAGAATAATCACCTTAATTATTAGGCCTGTTTTATTTGATCACTCAATGATTTATTCGCCTGAAGTGATAGAAAAATGCATGCATCACATTCCCAGAGCATGATATGCCATCTTCAATTTACACTTTTAAAGCAAAGCGGGTATAAAACCTGATAGATGTTTGACTTACAACCTTTAAAGACAATATAAAATAGGAGCCATCACATTTTAGAGGCTGAGACAAGCTTATGTTTGCAATTTGTGATTAATTTTTAGGTGTGAGTCCAGCTGTTGCTGCAGTATTTTCTGTCTCTGCCTTAACATCCCACTCCAACCTTTTTTTTTTATTACTTAAAGTGTTCTCAGTGATCTTTAAATTGTAATTATGAAGTTTTTAGCCAAAATCACCTGTGTCATTTTCAAGGACTTTTCTTCTGCAGAGCTCCAGTAGCTCATTAGCAATTCACCTCTGAGTCGTGGGCGGAGACAGCGCTGCTCTGCACACTTCTCTTCCTGCTAGCTTGCAGCCTAATATTAGCAGTGCAGTTAAGGAAGTAGATAATATAGGAGAGTTCTGGGGGCATGATGAAAGTTAATAACATAATATCATCATCCGCTACCGCACACACTTGTTCCGCGATTGTCCTCTCTATTTCTCAGAGTCTGGCCTGCAAAGTGGGGCTCTGGGGGCAGAGCCTGGATTTGCAATGTAGGAAATTTCACTGAACCTAAGCCTGCCATTTGGGTCTGCCAGAGATTCACAGTGATTTAGATGCAGAAATACTCAGAAAAGCAATTTTGCACTCTTTTTTTCTCATGATATGTCTTGTAGCATCAGAAAAATGCCATATGAACATGGAGACAACAAGCAAAACATGATTTTCATCTGAGTGGGTCTATGAAGAATCAAACTGTTCCAAGTGGGACATCATGTTGTATCTGTACTGGGTTCCTTCCTCACTAATCTTTATTGCTGAGCCCCAGAAGTTCATCTTAAAGCCCAACAGCACCAAGAGTTTAAAAGCACATTTCAGGAGACAGCTTATTGAATTGAACACTTTTTTGGTGTGGCAGTGTCTCAACATAGCCCAGGGGGGATTCTCTTAAATTCACAAAATTATTACTGCAATGAAAGAGTGAAAAAAAAAAACACACAAGGTGGTAAACTGTTAACGTTTGGAGATATCCTACAATGACTGCTTTTTTGTTTCAAGTCACACAGGTGTCTGCAAACCTGCAAGAGCCATGCCTCTCATGAACCCCTGCCATCCTTCAGTTGAAACTAATAAAAGCCTTACCTGATAAATGCCAGCATCACCAGGACGTCAACCTGACTGACACCTAGAAAAATACAGGATTTTTATCTTCTTAACACAAAACTGAAAATTAGAAAATGAGCACCTTTCTCATCAGGCCTCTCAGTGGAAGTAAATATGAGTGCACCGAGAGATGACTGGCAGCTCATTACACACTGGAAGACAACCTGCTAATGATGCTAGCTGTGGGCGAGAGAGACATCCAGCTAGCATCTCATCCCTGCTATTAGATGTAACAGGAGAAAAAGTTGAGGCGATAAGCAAATGCACAGGAAAATAGGACGATAAAGGACGTAGACAGTATTTTTACTCCACGGAGGATACATTTCTCCATACATTAAGGCAAGCATATATGGCTCTAATTGATTCCCATTTGTAAAGAGATGTAATTGCGTTCTTGGCAATTCAACAGCATCTGTCCACTCCTCCTCATCTTGACCCTTCAGCATCCAATCAGCCGCACATACAAGCTCAAACACACAAGCGAGTACACAACGCAATTACAGAGAGCCTATTAGTGATGTTAAGCCTTCCTTCTGGTGATGGCAGGATGAGAGAGCTCTTGACAAATGGCTGCTGTAGATTTGCATGCCTCTGCCTTCCTCCGAGTGTCGCTTTGCATATGGGTGTGCAGCTGGGGCCAGACTGTGAAGACTGTGGACTGAAAATTTCTGCCCAAATCCTGTTCGCTGCTTTTCTGCTGTATTATTAATGCAAACTGTACTTTAAGCCCGTCATTTCTGTTGCTGCAGACCTCGTGCAGAAGATCAAGCTGGTGATTCAAGCTGCTTGAAACAATTACGATATTGATGGTCCAAAAGCTGCTTTGGAGGTTTTCCCATCCAGACAAGAAGAAGTATTTAAGAGATTTGCCATGGAAATAGGGCTGCCACCTAAAAGCTTAACATTGTAGTCAACACTGAGTCGACAACCGATTTGTCATTCAAATCCCTATTTTTTTAACCAGTTTTATCCTTGAAAAGACATTGCCTGGATGGCGCCATATGTTCCCCCCATAACCTGAATATCTCATTCAGGTGCCCTCCCTGATGTGTAAGCTACCTATGACCAGAGCAGTGGATTAAACAGAGTGGCGACACTCCCATAGGCATACGCTGTACAGCCCAGCACAACCCACTTCCGGGTTATGGAACTCTTAATAGTTCCAACATGACCGCCTGTCACGTCGCACCCTGTTCGCTTCTATGGCCACAAGGCAAGCACTCACCGAGGTTAAATGATAAAATATCAACAAGTTTAATGCCAATAAGTGTGTTATTGATATCGAGGGGACCCCTTTATATGTAAAAATGTATATCCCAAATGTAATTACGTTTTTTTAGTCAGGAATTGGGATTGATTTTTTTGGCCACGGCTTGCTCCCACAGTACGTATGTTAATGGTATCGAGGGACCCCTTTATATGTAAAATGATTTTAATTTTAGTTTGCTCAAATTGTAATTACAAATGTAATTACGTTTTTTTTTAGTTAGGAATTACGATCAATTTTTTTTAGCCACGGCCTGCTAGTTGGACGTCGTCAGCTGTAGAGGCCTGGCAAAATTTATTGAGTGACTGAGTTATGAATCACAGATAAATCATCATCATCAATCATATGTTGAGATGGTTACTTATGGGCTTTATTTTAGATTTCAGCCTTTATCAGTACCCAATGTTATGTGGAATTTATTCTTTTGAGACTAACATAAGTGCTATGTAATTTGATTTCTGCTTATGGGATGATAGAGTTAAGGGACCGCTACTTTTTAAATTCTGTCAGCATTTAAGGCGTATGTTTAACATGCTGCAATGTTACACCTGTTACTTACCACTTTATTTTATTATTTTCTCTTATTAAAAAGTAACACCTGTCCCCAAACTTGTCTTATTTCACTTTTATTTGTCATCCAGCCACTAAATATACACAAGTGACTGACGTGTACACAGTAATCCAGTAAGAGTTGCAAATGTTGACTTTTTACGGTTAATTTTAATATTTACCTCTTAAATGCGTACTCACTGCAGTCCATCCCATTGAAGAGCATGGACAGTGCAGGCTGCGCTTGGAACTATGGAGGGGTACATGAACCACGTGACCGCTCCGGCAGCGAGATCTGAAGTTGTCGCCACTCTGTTTAATCCACTGCTCTTCCTATGACATGGGGGCTCACACATCCCCTATACCATCAGGGATGGTTACTTTTAAATGCTCCCTGATAACAAGTGGACTGGTTCCTCTCTTTGTTTAGATAAGAACATGCAGAGTCCATGATATCAGAGCACAGGACAGTTTTCCACTTGGCCAAATGAGTTAATACAGGGTTGAAATGATTTGCATTAAATCTGTTACATCTCAAGCATCCTTTGTAGAGTTGGCATTATAAATCAAAATTCAGGATTTCTCAGACACTTTTTTTTTTTTTGGCTCACACAGGGTGTTTAAAGGGGCTGAGAGCTGTGCTGCCAATAGCACATATTTAGTTCCTAAAGTGGTTTTTGTTAACAGGGTGTGGTGGCCTCAACCACCACCTTGTGTTAGTATTTCTTTGTCTTGGGGTTTTAAAGGTGGGGTAGGCAGGAATCCATTAAAGAAGCATCTTGTTTTTATGGTGTAAACACAAAAAAGCTTTTAATATTAGTCAATAGCTATTAGTTATTGATAACATTTGGTAATATCACAATATCTCTGTGTTTTGTTATGTCTGTGTAGTCAACATTTAAAATTTTTTGAGCGGCCCGCTTTTTCTGACTGTAAACAAATCCGTTCTCCGCCTCCCCCAACCAGATTGGTTGTTAGGCAGCTTTTCGCGCAGCTCGACCTGGACATGTCTCCGTGTCCTCTCCCCGTCCTGCTGCAGCTGCTGCTGCGGCGGCTGAACAGATGATTTGTTTCAGTGATCAGATGAGTTATTTACTTTAAGCCAACATACAAATATTATAATATTCAGTTTTGTGAGCCAAATTTATTTTATATGCCAACATCGATGAAAGAAAGAGCCAGGCCACGGAGCACGATGCGTCCTTTACGCACAGATGGTTCCGATTTTAATGCCAATATTGGAATTTATGTTGTGATCTGTGCGCATAACCCACCTTTGTCACATGAGGTTTGAATATGTGCAACTTTATGTGAGTGTCTTTATTTGTGGAAAAGGATGTTTGTCTTACCAGTGGGTCCAACCTTACACACACCAAATCAGTATGTGCTTATATGAGACAGTGTCAATGACACCCTCTGCAGCGCTTACAGTGACACTTGTTGAGGGGCTGCCTTCTGTCGCCATCATGTGGCATTGCTGTCTTCAGCCATCTCTTGATCTCTTTGACTACTTCACGAAAATTGTAATACGCCTCGCCGGTGGTGGATTTAGAGGTGAGGAGACGAGCTGATCTGATTGGCAGAAACAGGTCTCGGCTGTGTTAAACCTACTCTATGCGTTTTCTATTCCCTACCTACGACTTACGCCGCTGGGAGGAGCTGAGTTAGGGAGGGGGGATACTTGCGCCGGGCTGCGCCGCTCACCAAAATACCCAAATGTGCTTGGACACGCCTTGGCGGTGGGCGGACCTGACTTACGCCATGCCTACTCCACGCCACCGGCGAGAAACGAAAATAGAGCCCTCTGTCTGAAGGTAACAGCACAACATAAAGGGACATAGTTCACTTTATTAAACATGTGTAAACCTGCAAAAACTTTTTGCAAAAAAATCACATTGCTTTTTCACATATAGTAGAGGCTCCATGGCCACTGATTCATATCAAAATTAGCAGGAAATAGACCACAGAAAGGCGAAACAACCTGTTGTGAGCATGTTGTTTCCTCCGTACTGAGCCCAGCTGACTAGGGCTGCACTACACTGCTGCCACGCTCCAAATACACATCCTGTATGTAATACCCAGGGCTGCTCTACGCAGCAAATACGGGACGTGCTCAATACGGATCCTGTATGTTTTGGGCTTTTGTTTCCTCCTTGTGTTTATGTTGGACTAGTCCATTGTCTATTTAAACCCCAGGCATGTGTCACTGAGGAGGTCTGTTTGATTATGTTTGTTAGGTTGTAACTTTAGTTCTTTTTTGCTGAGTTGACCTCTTTTACAGTGATAGTGAGATGAAGCCTCTTGATGCGTTGAAGCTTTCCGTCCATTGCTCGACTCCTGGGTCGAAGCTTCTTTATTGTGCTTCATTTGCTCTATGGAAACGGAAAATATAAAAAACCTGACACGTCAGAAAAATAAAGCCCAATGAAATAAACACCAAGTCGTCTACAACAAAAATCAATTAAGCTTTCAAGATACCTTTATAAAGGTAAAGGCGTTCAGTTTTAATCACAACAAAAACCAAATGCACGCCCCACACGTAAAGTTAAATTATATGTAGATCACACCCACAATAAAGCCTTAATCACAATCTTTATAAATTCAAAATAAACTAAAAGTCCCAAACTAAGGAAAACAAGCTTTCATCCTCTCTGATGCACTCTAAGTGTTCTTTGAATGGAACGCAAATTGTCTTTAATTCAATAGGATACCCAGGAAAAATCCACACACTGAAAAAAAAATAAAACAAAAAACCAAAGGATGTGGTCGATCAATAAAACTGGTTGCCAGAAAAACGTAAACCCTCCCAAAAAAGACCATCTCACCAAGAATCCATCTATAATCCACCCAAGCAGAGACAGGATCCAGGCAGTGCTCCCTGGCGCTCACTTCACTTCCGCGCAAAGGATCTGTCCGGGACAGTATTAAATGTGGGTTGAAGTGACCACTGCTTTTATTTTTCTTTTAGGTTATCTTCTCTGACATGTACCTTAGTCATTTTTATTATCTATCCAGGCCCTAACATCTCAGGTATGCCTACTCCTTTGTCCCTCTTCCCGGGAATCTGCCTCTTCCTCAACGCCACATCCTCCTTATAACAGCTTGGCATTTAGTTTTTACATTATCCCATAACAAAACAACACACAAAACAAACCCGGTGTCCTCATTACATACCTTACGTGTAGATGAAAATTATTATTATCCTTTCTCTTCTTTAAGTCACTAGGAAAACTTTCTGTTTTCAATCTTTTCAATCTTTTTTTTTTCAATGCATTCAATTAATTTACTTTTTGTTGACACTGTCACAATAGTAATGGTAATCTCCATTGTAAGCCATCACTTGTTAAAATTTGGACAATGTTCAAAAGGTTAACAGTTGTTCTGACTCTTAGCGATAAACACTTACAATGAACATGTTGCACTGACTACTGAAAAGAAAAATGTTAAAAACTCTGGTGTACAAAGATTACACACTTACACGAATCTGGAGGTGAAACAAAATGACCTTTCGCTGAAATGGGGTTTCTGTCTGACCACGCTGACATTCAGTTTAAACAGAGAGTGGACAGTAAAGTTCAGTCGATCAATAATCTGAGTCCATACACACTAGAGAAAAGGAACGAACATACAGTGTAATTCTACTTCTCGTCTGAGTGCAGACTCCTCAAAAATTCATCTAACGTAGTCATTTCATGCCAAGGTGAAACACCTCTACTCCAAACCAAACAAAATCAATCTCTATCTGGCGCAGATATGAATCATGATTCAAAGTTAAAAGCCAGAGTCTTAAGTGTGATTCTTTCAGGATCATTTTTGTCATCAATCAGCTCCGGGTACCTATTTCCCCCAAACCAAACACCTGCCTAAAACTGCACAATTATTTGTCTGCATTTTAATTTCGAGATTTTTTTTCTTGCTATTCTGTTTGCCATCTGTATCCCATCTGCTTCAGAGCAGCACTAACTGCTTGAAGGACTCTCTTGTGAAAAGAGGATATTTGGGGAACCTGAGGTAGAAAACCAAAGATGTATCATACAAATAAAACTGTGCAAAGTGTTTTGGACTTGTGAATCCCAACTCTGTCGCCTTCAGGCCTAAGTGCAAAAGGAAATAATATGTTTATAAGTACACTTTTATACTTTTAAAGATCATTCCATTTTGAATATACACCCTTTTCACCATCTGCTCTTATCTCATTTACCTAAACCTCAAGCTGAAATAAACCATGTCAAGTGCAGCTCCAAACTGCACCCTCTTTTCACCCTGACACCAAACTTCCTGTAAAGTTTCACCACTAAAATGCTCCAGCGAGCCCCCCACTCCACTGCTCATTTAATTTCCTGCTCTTTGCATTGCTTACATTTGACATTCTTCTGGCATCGGGAGCTGAATACGCTTAATTTCCTGGATCAAAAAAAAAAAAGGGCGGGTTGTAAAGCCTCAGAAAAGAAAAACAACATTCCTCTGACCTTGAATGCATCACAGTAAAAAGAGGGAAACTTATGAGGAGAGGAAAAAGACAGCGAGAGGAGAAGGCAGATATCTTCAAATGAGAGTAATAAGTGTAAGCAGAGGAGGACAATGCAGGAAACAGGATGTGATTCGGCGAGGTGGCGTGAGGTTATTCCTGATGTGATGAGTTTTCAGGCCACAGCCACTCACACTCTGGAGACAAGGTAAAAAGGTCACACTGCTACCATCGTTGATTTAATGTTTCCCAATCACGTAGACATTGTTGTGGTGAGTGCTCTGCATTGTATTCTTAGATTAGCTGTATATTAAGTTCCCAGTTAAGGACAAAGAGAAAAAAACAGATCGACAAATTCCATAAGAATTCGACAAAGGTGGAGCAGTCTCTCTCAGTCTCTGCACTCGAACCTATGCAGAAATGCAGCTGTTTGCACAAATAGATAAATTGTGCACAAACGGCCTCTATTTTCTGATAAAATGCTGCATTATGCTCCAGAAACTGTGAGGGGGCTAGAGCACAGTAAGGGACTTTTTCCCAATGCTGTGTGCCTCAACAATGAGTCTTACAGAGCAAATTACAAACCCACATCTCCCTTCACATTAAGCTTCATGTCTCAGAATAAATAATGAGAACTGTTTGAGAGAGAGAGGACCGTTTACCATCATGCAGTCTTGCCACATCAGTGTTAAGTCAGTACTTAAGCCAAAAATGCAGCAAGCATGTCTCTCAATCACTCTGCAACAATGAAAGTGTCAGTTTTAAACCACAGAAACAAACAACAGCATAAGGCACACGTTCAAATGTGGTGTTACAGCTGAATTGTTGGTGAAATGAAGTGTGGGGATGGTTTAATTTTACATCACTTTATTCCTCTTCACTTGCGTAAAAAACGTCTTTTTCCGCTGGAAATTATTGAGCTGAGGTGAAAAGACACCCACTAATCCTGTGATCAGTTTCAGGGCCTCAACATCAGTCATCCTCATTACAAGCATAGCATAGACTCAATGACATGGTGTCTCTTTTTCCCCCTAAGGTTAATTTATTTCATAAACTCTCTATTTTTTCTTTTTTCCATATCAGCTGAGCTGGTTTTTTATCTTTGGTCCTAAACCCTTAGAATACTAAATGAAGTATAAAAGAGTCATAATCTTATATTCAAGATTAAGTTCAGAGATTGTTTTACCAAGAGTGATGAAACAAAATAAAAACTTTGCGTTCAGGAGTTCATCACGTTTCTGAAAGCTTCTCATAAGACCAAGCTGTAAGTTTAAGCATAATATCAAATATGACAGTAATGAGTCGTCAAATTTTCAAATAAATCCATTCATTCCTACAGGAGTCTTCATGAAATCTGACATGCCTGCTCTTCTCCTCCCCTCTGCAACAGTTCAAAAGTTTGTCTTTGGTCGTTTTCTATTACACTGGAGTAACACCTTGAACCTGGGTTGGAGTTGTCATCGTGAGGCGGCCCAAAACTCCTGTGACATCATTTATATGCAACACAAATACAACCCACATGCACAGTTGCTGTTGATTCATCCAGTGGTGTCACTCCCTGCAGTCTGTTGACGTCACCTTTTTGGCCCAACTCAGCTCACTTGGGACCCCAGCTGATTATCTGGTACCAGGTACTGTCCCCTTATGCATTGCCTTGTGCTGGACAAATCTAAAGAAACTAGTCAAGGCATGTTTGTATTTGAAAACTCTTCTGTTTCCGATTCTTTAAGATTTTACTGCAGTGTCTTTTTAGCTGTCACAAAAATGTACCACATCTGCCTGTGTTATTTTTCTTTGCTGAACTACAGTCATCGTCTCCTCTGAGTGGTAAGTCTTGTCACTGGCATCAAGGAAGTGGAGTTATTGTGAAGCTGACATGGTGCTTAAAACAGTCAAGTATTGATTTACTATTTTGCTACTTTATGATTCATGCAAACTTCTCAGCTCAACCCAAAAATCAAAAATCTACTTGAATGATTAAAGAGCTCAATTTTTGCAGCTTTGCATCACAAAGTGACACCGATAAAAAAAACTAAACGGAATGACAGCAGATTGGCAGTAATGACAGGAGACGTGCCGAGAGGCAGCGTGACACTGTACCAGACTTGCTCGGAGAAGAGGAGGGAGACAAAAATAGGTCGAGTGAGGCGGGGGGTGACGTGAAGTGAGAAAAGAAGAAAGAAACTTTGCATGAGTTGAAGTGTGTGTGTGTGTGTGTGTGTGTGTGTGTGTGTGTGTGTGTGTGTGTGTGTGTGTGTGTGTGTTTGCTGCTAATAACAGCTTAGACCACAGGAAATAGCTTTGAGGTCTCAAAAATGAACACAGAGCAGAAATGCCTCAAACGTACTTTTCGTACTTCAGTCCATTTTATTCTTTTTTAGTTGAGAGTAATTGTCTCATTTGCTTGTTTCAAGTCTCCAAGGTGATTCAACAGAGTCACTCTTGGCATCACAGTTACTGTTTTTGACTGGTCGTATTTATGTCTCAGCAGTAGCCAAGACTGTTGACCTGTTTATTAATTGTAATACAACATAATATAACAATTAGGAAAAGCTCTCAGATTAAAGTAAGTTTTAAGTGACTTAAATGAGTGTGCCAAGTCAGCTGACATAATATCTTCAGGCAGGTCATTCCAGAGCTTAGGAGCCTGGACGGAAAACACCGTCCCCTTTTGTTTTCAGCCGAGTGTCTGAAATAGTCAGAAAGCCTGAGGATAGTAAGGTGCATACTGGAGTAGTGCTGGGCGATATGGAAAAAAATGTATATCACGATATGGATCATTTTATATCACGATAACGATATATATCACGATATAGCTATGGTATGCTTTCAGTTCTATGAAAAATTTAAGTGTATACAGCTGCACTAGTACAGTACCAGTACAAGACCAGCACTTAAAACTAGAAAAATGAATAAATAAATACATGGCCGAAGTGCTTTCATGTCTGTGCTCACCCAAAGTTATGCAACACTCACAGAAAACGCTGATAGTGTGAGCCAAAGCACTCCATAATAATAATAATAACAATAATAATAATAATAATAATAAATTTAATTTGTAATGTACTTTACATTTACAAAAAATCTCAAAGTGCTACAGTACACAGTAAAAAAAGAGCAGCAACAATAAAAAAGCAATAGAATGACAGTCACAGATTGGCATAAAAAAAGAATTAAAAAAAATAAAATATATAGAGTTGCAATGTAAGAGGCAAGGTAGTAAAAGCATAAAGCATAGAGGAAAACTAACCAAAGGCTTTATTAAAAAGGTAGGTCTTTAGGGCTCTTTTGAAGAGGTTGTTCACACTGCTAGATGTTTCTCCTCCAAAGCTGCTCTCTGCCTCCATCATTGTTTACTTTACTCTTGAAGCACGTAGCAAGACCCGAGCATGAATCCGAGCGCTTTATTCGCCTATCAGGGGCAGACAGGTAAGGTGATTTGATTCGACACGACTCCAGAAATGATTGAAAAACTACAGAATGTCACAAAATTACGTTTCCTCGCTGCTGGCTTGAAGGGTAGAAATGCGCAGCCGCGCTCCCAGCTGACAGGAAGTCAAACCACTGTTGTAGTTCTTTTGTGTTGCTAGCGCGGTCAAGAGTGTTGGCTCTCACTGAGAGATGACTACAAAAATGGACGCACCTGTTCATCTGGTTGTTAAACACGGCCGAAAATGATCATCTTTTAATGTTGTTCCCGCTCCTGCCCACTCCCGTTGCCTTTTTTCCCGTCCCGATCAAGGGATTAATTAAAAAATGACTCCCATCCCGTGGGATTCCCGCGGGAATCACGTGACCCACGGGAATTCCCGAAAAATGTCATCCTCTACAGGGAAGGTCCCGGAGCAGATGAGACAGGTGCCGGAGCGGCTGAAATAGGTCCCGGATCCGATCAAAAGAGGTCCCGGATCGCGCTCCGACTTGCTCCGGCACAAATTAAGCACTGCTTACAATGATCCCCTCACGTGTGTAACCCAGGTAACCCGCAACGGAGCTGGACACGAAGAGGGCACGTAAAGCGGCGTCATGTCGCAAAATCGAAAGAGAAATGCAAGCCTACATGTCAACGCATCCTTTTCTTTGAAAGAAAATATTGTTTTCTTTCCCGTTCGACACCAAATACACTTACTGAATGTGCAATTATTGTTGTTGTTACTATGAATCATCTGATGGCACAAGCCCTATGGATAAAATACAGCCTATCGCCCGAAACGATAAAAATAAAAATGGCACGATAGACATTTTCTATCGTGCCCACGATATTTATCGTCCTATCGCCCAGCACTATACTGGAGTGTAGGGGATTAAAAGGTTGGTGATACAACTTAGGGTGAAGACCATTAAGAGCTTTAGAATTATTTAATAAAATCTTAGTGAAATCTAAAATGTACCAGCAGCCAATGTAAAAGACTAAAACAAGCATGATGTGTTCAAATGTCTTCGTTCTTGATAAAATCCTGGCAGCTGAGTTCTGGACCAACTATAGTCTGTTACAATAATCCAGCCATGAAGAGATGAAAGCCTGTAAAATTATCTCCTAAAACTCTCTGAATCTGATAGTTGTTGCCATAAGGGGATGAGGCCCTTCTACCCAGATATAGAGAGCAGCAGTCAAGCATCTTGGTGCATGGTGAGGTTTGACCACATTTTGATCTGTAAAGAGATAAAGCTGCATGTGGGCTGTATCTGAACAAACTGGGAAAGCAAGATTGGTAACTTTTCAAACTAGTTTTCTGGGTGTGGCTTAAGTTCATTTTGCCACACTCAGAAAACCAGTTTGACACAGTTCACCGGCTGACTCTGTGGCCCTATACTTACTCAATTTTGACTCTTTTCTGAATGTTTTCTTATATCCTTATAGAGACAGCAACTTGAACGCAGCAGCTGAAATAATGGTGTTTTAGCACACCAGAGTCAGAACCAAGAGGCTTTTTTGATCTGAAAATCAAATCACGCTATCCAAGAGGTATCAGAAAGGAAGTATAGAGTCTGAAAGAAAGCACAATACCCCTTCTGTAAAAATGACTTAAATGACGGGGAAATTAGTCATTTAAGATGTTCATTCTGAGAAACTATTTACTTTTGTATAATCTGGGTATGAAGGATAGGTCTCTTTAATCACACAAGTATACGTCTAATATCTTACCATGTAAAAGAATCATCCTTTTAAA
This sequence comes from Xyrichtys novacula, assembly GCA_962446985.1. NCBI lineage: Eukaryota > Metazoa > Chordata > Actinopteri > Labriformes > Labridae > Xyrichtys > Xyrichtys novacula. The sequence goes on along the minus strand of OY660866.1, from coordinate 24,392,998 downwards.
TAGTGACCTGCCTAAAAGAGCAGCGAAGGCAGAAAAAACACAAATCACACCAGAGGTTTAAACACTTTGAAATCCATCTATAACTATTTATGAATACAAGACTTCCTGGTATTGGTGTCCACAGCACAAATAAATACAATCCTGACCAACATAATCAACATGTCTTTGTTTCTTGTAGCATTATTTCTTGTATTTGTTCACACATCACAACTAAAAGTCGGATTTTTACATGCAAAAGGGAAGTCGTGTAAAGGGCATAGTGGTGATGCAAGAGGATGTCTTTTAAAAGTGAAAATGTTGCAGAGCAAAAAACAAAAACAAGAAGTGACTGAAGAGGAAGTTCTAGTGAACTGCAGTGCAAATGGTTTGATTTATATGGGCCGTGCTGAGGCAACCATGCTGCTATTTCCAGTGAGACTTACAGTATGAGTGGCTTGATTATGTATCTTTTATTTGTGTTGATACAGCCAGTGTGAACACTTCTACCTGTCTGCAGGCTTTAATCTCCTGCTGGCTGATTTATATTCTAGCCATGTCTCTCCGGGTGTCACATCTCTGCTGATTGTGCGGTACAGTGCGAAAGTGGAGGGAAAGCAAAGAGGGAGCCTGTGTTTCTGTGCGACACAGATACAGAAGTGTCAGAGCATTTGAGTGTGTGAGTAAGAAGACAGATCTAACAGAGTGTGTGTGTGCGTGCCAGGGGCGACTAATAGAATGTGTACGTGAGCGAGTGTTTGTGCGCGATTTTTATCATATCTAGACTTCCTCTAGTGTGCCACTGAAATAAAACACACCTGCTTGTCTTGCTCAAGATTATTTTATAGTGCAGTTGTTAAATTTTGAGCCAACATCAGCTTTGATTCAATGGACAGAAAAATTAGAGCTTCCTTCTCATGTTTTTCAGTGCATTAAGCAATTTTTGTAATAATTTTCCTTGTTATCAGTTTGATTTTGTGGTACATGCCCTAATGTAAAATATGAGACTTCTTTGCTGTTAAAACAAAGATCAAATGACAGTTAGGATAAAGTACTCATTTGCATAGGGTCAATGGGAGGTTTAATCTTGTCAAGCGTAATGCACATACAGAAATGCCAAGCGGTCTTCAAACACTTGTAATCTCTCCTGGTGTTATTGCAGACTTCATGCATGCTTGCTCAAAACCAGTATAGGGAAGTCATGTGGGGATTGTAGTGTTTTGGTTTTATTTTGGTCTCTTGTGTGGAGTGTGTGTTTTTCTTCTCACAGAGATTGATAATGATATGTATCGAAAATTAATTTCTTTCAATATCAATATAAAACATGGTCAATATCCTTCTTAATGGTAGGCATTCTGCCATGTTTTGGTAGCCAATGAAAAGGGGAGTTGCTCCGGGTCCGCTTTGCGCTGAGCAAATCATGTGCTGAAAAAGAACCAAGTAGAAAACAATTGCGTCGTATCAGGCTGCAGCTACACACAACCAAAGCATTTTAACATGTGAAGCTGACATCACTGCTTGTGAGAAAAAAAGAAAATGAGTGCTACCCCCGGCAGAAATCTAGATGAAGACTCAATAGATGTTGACATCGTTAACAACCTTGGCACGAAAATGTTGTTGGTGTGAAGGTATTTTGGTTTTTTTTTAGGTCAGACATGAAGCAGAGTAATGTGTACTGTAAATTATGTCGAGTACATGTTCTCACAAAGTTGGAGAATACCTCAAATCTTTTTCACCACCTGAAGCAGTGCCATGCAGCAGAGCACGCGCAATGCAAAAGGTTACAAACCCCGAGTGGAGCAAAGAGCCCATGGTGCCTGTGCAGCCGAAACAGACAACCATTCAGTCCACTTTCTCTAACTCAACGCCTTACGACAAAACAAAACATGCTACAAAAAAGCACTACTAAATTAAATTTAAGAGTAACAGGGAACATTTAAGATTGATGTGATTTTTTTATGCCATGATATATATCGATTTCAACTGATATGAAAAAAATATATCATGATAAACTTTTTCCCATATCACCCAGCCCTACTTACTGGTGTCTTCTGTATTGTTTTCCAGTGCCTCCACTGGCCCCAGTTCAATCTCTGCCACTCTTTCTCTGGGAACAACTCACCTGCTTCAGCCCTCACCACTCCTTGGATTCACTCCTCATGCCTCAGACCCTGTACCCCCATCCCTCCACCTCTCCCTGACCAATCAATTCTCCTTTATGCCTCCAGTCTTGCTTTTGGATTCAGATTAAAACACTGATACATACTATAACAAGTTCTCTTTCTCCATTCTGCTTAACTCACATACTGTCCTTACTTAACTAGTGCAACAGTTTATAAAGCTCAAAAAGAGTTCAGCTATAAATAGCAGATTAACATGGCTACAAAAACAACTAAATTGAAATCCCACATCACATCCTTTATGTGCAGAATTAAAGCTCAGACCACTGGGAGACTGTCTGGCTGGCTTAAGAGCTTTGAATGCCCAGTCAAACATTTTCAGGCCCAGAGGGAAACGTTGGCAAAGAGCCGGCCAGTTGGACAATCTATTCAGATTATTAAGGAGTCTGTGATGTATCGGCCCTGGGTTTGAGTCCGAACCTACTCCATTTGCTGTCTTTTCACTTTTTCAGTGTTTTCAACAATGGAAACAGGCCTGTTACCTCGGCTGCCTTCAGCCTCTGAAAGTTACAGCTGTTAGTGGAGTTTCAGAGGAGCTCATGTAGACAACAGCGTTAATATTCAGCCCTTATTAGAGAACAAGACGGCTGTTGATGCCACATTCCAGTACAGTGCTTCTCATTATGTGTGCACAAGAGGGAGAGAGAGGAAAAGAGTGCATTGTGGGGTCAAGCATGGCTCTTTGCACACAGTATTGTACATGTGTGTGTATATATGGGGTTTGGCATGTGTGTAATTGTGTGTGTGTGTGTGTGTGTGTGTGTGTGTGTGTGTGTGTGCTGGCTCGCCTCTCTGTCTCTGTGATAGTGATGTTTGAATACAATGAAGCCCATTCAGCTCTGCAGCCACCTCCTGTCTCCAGAATAGTGCTGCATCACAGCTCCAGCATGTGTGTGTGTATGTGTGTGTTCATCTGTGAGTCACACACTCATGCTCACATAATCCTCTATAAAGCCATCTTTGATTTGTCATTACATTGATGTAATACCATTATGAGCAAACGTAGGGACAGGATGGTGTGTCAGCTTGTGAGTTATAATAAGTAGTACAGACCTTTATCATGTCATGTCAGGGCACAGTAGCATGCTCTATGAGGGTTATTCATCACGCTGCATGTTTCTAACCCTCATCAGGGACTAATATTAGAAAATATACCCATCTCATAGATTTGAAACACAATGTAGATATGAAAACATGCCATGCTGCAGAAGTAGAGCTGCACTCCCCCCTCTGACAGCATGATCTATAGTTTCATTACACGCTGTACTTATTGAACGGTAAGTTGTCATAGGAAAGGTTTAAGCAAATAAAGAGCTTGACACTTGACTGATAAACACAAAGGATGAAAATGGACCTAGAAAGTCAACACACCTACTTCAACATCAGCTATACTTCAAGACAAATTCAACCCCAGTGGTCAAAGAGAAAAAGGCTGTAATTGGAATAATTTTTTCCCGAACATCTTCAGAGGAATTGCTGTAAGGTTGGTGTCTCCTGCTGCTATTTTGCCAGAGTCTGAGTGTTCCTCATACTCTAGATGTATTTTTGATAGCCCACTCAAACAGATTGGCTCCCATCCACTTCCATTTTCTTGTATTATTGTGTTTATTTCTGCCTTTTGGTGTATGCAGACGCAGATCCAAGAGTGATCTGCAGCCTTTAAGTGCAATCAAACCAGACTTCTAAAACCACATTTGGGATTGTAAAAGTAATGTACCTACGGAAAGTGCATTGTACATGAATGACATACACAAGTAGAAATATAGCAGAAGTACTAGTACATCCTTTGACATCTCCTTTTGATCCATACTACCCCTCTACAGCAATTCAGAGGAGGACAGTACTTTCTTTTCAGCGATATTTGTCAGTCACTCTGTTCAGAAATGTAGAGGGAAAGATAAGTTAAGATGAAGACCAGGCAAGACCTGAAGCCCAAAGCAGAGGGGTCTTACCGACTCTGAAGCTTAACCATACAGGTACCAAGTGAATATGCATCTATTTATGTAGCTCTGTAGATTTAGCGGTTGAAGCAAGTATGGTAAGTGTGCTCTTCGCAGCCTACCTCCAGTCATAATTAACTTGAAACAGAAATAGGCTTGCTTTCTTGTCCTTGCTCAGTTTAAAAATGGACATTTTCATTCACAGTTAAGTCAAAACATTAGCATTGCTTTGCTGGCACTTCTAACAGGTGCTAGGGGGGCATGGAAACATGGAACTGGTTGCTTGAGGTAGCAGTGTCCAAATTTGCATGTTTGTATAGGATCATGTTTGTGCATAAGTTTGTATTCCAATAATAGAGTTTAGAAGCTGAATTCTTCCCACAGGATTAATGGGACACGTCTTTTCTTCTTCCTAGAAGCACTTTTTGACCTTTAGATCTCGTATTTCTGCCACAATCATGACCCGGTGACATATCGTTACACACATTAACAAATGGTGTCAAATGACCAGAGCTACATGACATAATCTCCATTTGTTTGGCATCCTAAATACTCCAGATGAAAATACATCTGCCTGCGGCGTGTTTAGGTGAAAGCATACATAACGTGACCTTTACACATTGTTAAAGCTGCAACTGATCTGTCAGAGTATATAGGTTATAAACAATGTGTGTATAGGTTTGTATGGCTGACCTGTAATCTCACACAGCTGTTAAATGTGAACCAGCTCATGTGTGAACAAGATGCTCCACAAACAAACAAAGTCCCAAACACACCTGAGCTCTCACATGACCTTTCTTCACAATCAGGAGAAAGCTACAGCTCAGTGGCACCTTTCAGCTCTACATTGTCCTGCAGGTACCTTCAGAGCTGCTGGGAGAGGTGTCTGCTTACACAACCTTTGCACCATAATACAGCAGCAGCGGAGCGACACCCCACTCGGGAACACTGTGGGTCAGTGTCTGACTGTAGGGTAAGGAGGGCAGGAAGGTGTGTTACACCTCTGTGAGACGTATTGTGATGCTGATGACACACAATAAGGCCTCAACTCGTGACTTAATGAGAGGGGATGTTTGCTGATGGATAACTCCACATTACCCCACAACAGATCAGGCTAAAATACGCTCAAATCCTGGGGATAAGATAAGATCAGGCTGCAGGTTATGCAAGTTTTTCCTGGGTTTGTGCTTATTGAAAAATGCTGAACATGTGCTTTGTAAGATTAGTCTTGTTTTCGTCAATTAGGTGGTCGCCAAAGAACACAATTTGGGTTCTGGTCATTATTACTGAGTCTGCCTTTCCTGACTTCAGAAGATTGCATCAGGCATTCATGGCCTCGAGAGGGAGTTGACGGCACAGTTTCCCACCAAGAATAATTGGTATCATCAAGATGTAAGTGGTAGATAGTCAATAAAAGGGTGAGAGGCTTAGCGGGATTATATAGGAGTTCACTTTTGCTCTATTCACACAGAGAACAGCAGATGTACGACCCTAAAAATACCTCTCTCTAAAACTTTTTAAAACCTAAATATAAAGTTCATCTCCTCCTCCAAAACCATAGACTGTATATAGAATGGACAGAGTCTGCCTCCTTGCTAGGTGAAGCCACTCCGAGAACAGCACCCTCTGTTGATGGGCCGCAGTATAGGTCATAAATCCGGCCTCCGCCAGCAAAGCTTATGGAGCTGTGGACAAACTTTAGAAATTTATTACACAGAATATAATTTTTTCTCAGCGACTCTCGGCAACTGCGCGCCCAAATGTGCACATCGCTACTGCGCAGCACTGGTTTCAGGAAATGAAGAAAAAGCCCGGAAATACTGAGAGCTATTTGGCTTCAAATATGTATACAGGCGGTAGGCGGAACCAAGTTGTCCATAGTATATACAGTCTATGTCCAAAACACAAGCTCGTTCGTTTTTTTCATATAGATGGTGGAAGCAGAAGCAGTATTTTGTGTTTCCTTAATTTGTATCCATCTGAGAAAAATACAGTCTGTTCTAGCGCCAAAATTTTCTTACTGTCTAGAAAGTTTATGATCCTTCCCTCTGTGATGGTAACATCTGGATGGAAATTCTATTATGGATTGACAGTAAAAGTCAAATATTAAGTTTAGATGGAAATGATGTCTCTCCTGGCAGCTCTCTCTGCCCACCTAATCCAATTCTACAGGCCTATTATCGTCCACTGTGATAATATTCAGTTTGCCATCTGTATAAACAAGTAATGTTCAAGAGTGACATGTTGTGAAAATTTGAAATTCTGACTGCCCAACTGGTGAAAAAATAAGAAATCGCTCAGGAAAGAGTCCAAATTTTGCATGATTGATTGGTTATAGAATCTGCAGCTAAACTGGAGGTTTGAAGCCAATTTGGGGCTGACCCCACACTGGAAATTCTGACTCAACCTAACTTTCATTCAACCTACCATGTCAGTTAAGAGACCACACTTGTACCCTTAATATCTGCAAAAATAATGAGTTATGGATAAACAATTCAATTGCTTTTGCTTTTTTGAATGGGTGTGTATGTGGTTTCTGGTACCCCAGGATCTGGCCTCAAGTGGACACTCAAGGAACTGCGGGTTTCTGGCACCTCTGTATCAGTTTGCTGCTCAGTTTACACCCAGGTAGTAGGTAGGTAGCACCAGGTAGCATTTTAGTATTTCAGCTCCCATATACCAGCTCTGTAGCCCTGGTTAGAGGCAGGTAGCTCCTTCAAAGTTTTGACACAGCATACAACCAGCAATTCAGGCCTACAGATAAATGCAAATATTTGTGACTGGTACTGACTAGTGATCCTGACGTCACTTCATTATTTAGTCGACTTGTCTGGTATGAGCTCATGAGAGCAGAGCAAATGGGTTTGTGTCTCATAGGATCAGCAGCAATATGCCTGTCTTTGTTTGGGAGCTCAGCTTAAATCTGTCGTTCTGTTATATGGATCATCTCTAAACTTTGTCAGACTGCAAAACCAGGAAAAAAACAGAGATGTGTAATTTGTTCAAGGTTGAGCTGAAATGCAAGATGTTTAAAAAATACAAAAGGTTAAGGTGAGAGTATGAGAGGGCCATGACATGTGGAAATGTCCCCAAAAATTACTGTTTTGGGTGTCTTGTTGAGCATAAACCAAATATAGAGGCGATATAAAAGCTCTTTTATAATGTGTCTTTTGGTACATCAGTGTAAAAGGCTGCTGCAAATGTTCCAGCAGAGGTCAAAGGTCAGAGTCACTCCTGTGTATTAGTTTAGCACTCTGTTTGAAATCTCCTTCCTGTAGCGTCTCTAATCTTATCACCAGTGGAGTGGACTCCACCTGGGATCTGAGACGGTGTGTTCAAGCGCCAGGTAACCCAGCTGTTCAAAACAAAATCTGATAGTGTGTGCAGCTCCTCTAACAAAAGCCATGTGACAGCAGGGTAATGAAACATACACGCACGCACGCACGCACACACACACACACACACACACACACACACACACACACACACACACACACACACACACACACACACACACACACACACACACACAAGCAATGATATGCAGCTATGCTGGTATAAGAAGATGATGCCATGAGGAGGTGTGAGATGATGAATATTCACACTTGCTGCCATTGTAATTAAGATGCATCACTTGTTCTCTCTCTCTCTCTCTCTCTCTCTCTCTCTCTCTCTCTCTCTCTCTCACACACACACACACACACACACACACACACACACACACACACACACACACACACACACACACACACACACACACATAAACCTCCTCCATCAGACAAAACCAAATCCGAGCCTAAGGTGATCTTAACAAACAAGAAGAAAAGACAATAATGCAACACTTTCATAAACTGCAATAATATACTCAGTAAAATATCCCAGAACGCAGTCATGGTTTGGAGTGAACTCTGAACAGATCAGAAGGAAAATGAAACTGAACCTTTCAGGTATGTGTTATCTTAATTTGAAGGACAAATAGTTACAAAAAGGCATCATAATTTTTAATCCACTGCAGGATTTATAATTAATTAAACAGAAGTTAACACTGATAAGCACTTAATCACATTACTACAAATGAAGAATCTTTGACAGAGCAGGTCTTAATAAAGTTTAAATCAACGTCAGCACGCTATGTTTGTTTATTTTCTCATGCAGCATCTGACGACACTCGACCTTTTACTTCCCAGCATGCCTCACAGCAGACGTGCTAATGTGTAAAGAAGGCCACAAATCTTCCTGCATTTTCACACAGAGACAGCTGGATGTAACACTGAAACACAACCTGACCAAAAAAAAAAAAAAACACAAAAATGTTTCCATTCAGTTGTGTGTCAGCTAACTCATCAGGCAGAGCTTCACGCTGCCCTTGACAACTCGTGCTGTCAGCCGTGAGGAAATCAAAGCTGTTTTAATCTACACTGTAAAGCTGCAGATGGAAGAATATCAGATTAAAATTTTATCCTGGAGCTATAGGTCGATGGAAATAAGAGCATTAACATATGCAAAATGGTGTGAAACCAACAACAGTGGGTCCCAGCTTCACTTTACTCACATGTCAGCTCTGTCTTTCTAGCATTCAATCGTTTTGGTCAAGTGTTACTCATGAAAAGCCAAAACAACACAGTGAGTTATCATGATATTCTTCAAAACTCTACCAGCTCTGACCATGAAAATGGTAGATCCACATCTAAGGCATTCCTGAACAAAAGTTTTAGATTAAAAAAAAAAATGTCAGTTTTAAACTTTAACGCTCTTAAATAAGACTTAAGCAGTAAAAAAAATAATATGCTTAGTTACTCAATCAATATTCTGTTAACGCAAAATTTTGCAAGCCTCCTTAGTCTAGAAAAATAAAGCAAAAGCAAATTCAATGGCATCCCTAAATATTGAAAACGGGACAGAAATTGACAGTGATTTTGCTCAGGGAGATTTTCAAGTAGGCTATCAACCAAGAAATACAGCTAAGATAGAGCTGGTATAGCACCTAACTTTAACAGAAGGTCGAAAAGCATCCCCCTTCAATGGATACATGCTGAATTTTAAGTGAGTGGTCACAAATTAAACACCATTTCTTTATAAACTTAAAAAAACAAAAAACAAGGAGAACTTAGCAAAGTTGCAAAAAGCTAGCTTGCATGCTAGGTTGCTACACTTCACAGTTATAACAATCTAATGCTGCGTCCAAACACAATGTGGAGCCAGGACCACCAGCATTAGCTACTCCCGTTACTGCTTATTAAAGGTTACACATGTGTCACCAAGAACAATCATTTTAGTCACATTTACTTTCTAAAAGGTAAAACTGCAGCAGTATCATGATGACTTTTTTTCTTGGTCCAGAGTGACGCCTGCAAAGGCTGCACATCAATATTTCAACACAGCAGAGATGAATATCAGCACTGATTACTACCTAAGGTTATAATTACTAGGGGTCAAGTTATAATGATAAGGAGAGTCAACAACCACATGTGTGATGTAGTCATGACTCTGTGGTGCTATAAATATATTCACAGCTTTGCATAGATGGGCTTTGACTATGTTTTTCTCTCTTGTAGGTTTAAAGCACTGGTGTCGAAAAGCAAAAAGCTCAACAAGTCTGTTTCTCTACACTCTGTACTTAAATACTCCAAATTATACGTAATCGTTTGAAAAAGACCCAAAACTGCCCAGAGTGATGTCTTAACATCCCTCCTTTTCCCAAACAAAATCAGCAACAATATCTGGGTTCACACTTTGTCCATAAGGGGCGCCAAAATCAAAATTGAAGAAAAAGTTCCACAAAGGAGCTTTAACTTACTAGTCTTTAACTTACAACAGTGATAATAGCAACAGTGTTTAAAATTGGGACATTTGGTTTCATTATTTTTAAAGGTTTAATATTTACAAGTGTAAACTGGGGAGGCTGCAATCGGTTCACTCTTTACAGGATAATCTGATTGAATAATCTTAAACACTCAGGCCTTTGCTGACTGCTAGCAGAGGGGACTTGAACCCCAAAATTGGCACAATTATCTTGTAGTGTGTAGAGGATCTAGTCTCATCTGTGGAGGATTGGAGTGTCATGTATCAAAGTTCACCTTTGTATTTTTCAATATCATCTTTTATTACCTCTTTCTTTAAGGTGATCATAATAGGAAAAATTGTGCTTTTTAAGGCTTAAAACAGTCGATAACACTGATAAATGCCTGGAGATAAAGGAGACGTCTTTATATCAACACCTCAGCCCATACCTTGAAAGTATTCCGTTAACTGTCATACTTTACAAAACAAGCACAAATGGCAGGCCTTCACATTTGGCAAAGCTGGTACTTGCCAGTGTTTGGCCGCTTTGCCAAACTTTTAATCAATTATCAGATTTGTTGTGGGATCAAGTATCTGATGAATGCACTAATCATGTTTGGCACTTATATTTCTGCCTCTGTCCATGTGCATAGAGTGTGCTAATCAGGAACTTTCACTGATTTATGAGTGTCTGTAAAAAAGTCTCCATGTGGAAATAAAAGTCTCAGATTCAAAGTACCTCTCTGCTTTCAAGGCTTTTCTCCTGGCTGCAGCATGCTGGCGTCTGGGCAGGAGATTCAGGGATGGAGGGCGAATAAACAGTGTAATCAGGTGGGAGGATCTCCACTGAGATCCAACAACACAACAGACAGGCGGACCACACACAGATACACACACAGATGCGCAGAACAGTACATGTGGATGCAGCAGCAGGGTCTATCTGGAGGGAGCAGGGTGTAGCAGACTAAAGAGGGGCTTTTCCTGGGCAAACAGAGGTGAAGCACAGCTTTTCCAGTTTTTGCACCCTCCTGAGGCTGTGTGTGTGTGTGTGTGTGTGTGTGTGTTTGTTGTGTGTGTGTGTGTGTGTGTGTGTGTGTGTGTGCGCGCGCGCGCGCGTGTGTGTGTGTGTGTGCATGCGCGTGTGTGTGTGTTCAGTAAGCACTGGGACACTTTCCCAGATGAGATTCTTTACTACAGGATAATCCTGGTGAAACTGTCTTTCCTCTACATGTGTCTCTCTCTCCATCTCTCCCTCCCTCCATCCATTCACACACGAACACACAAACAGTTGTCTCTCCTCCCTCGCTCTCTTTCCTCCGTGCGCATCTCACCTCCCTCGCACCAGCAGCAGCAGCAAAAACAGGCTTCTCGTTGACGTAGGTTTCATTCACCGACCAAAACCAAACATTGTCATTCTGAGAAAAAACGTACAGCTACTGATGAGCTACTTTTGTTGTTGATTAAAGTGACTCATAAAGACTTGCCAACCGTCCTCCTCTTCTTTTTTCTTCAGTCTGCAGCTTTCACCTTGACTCCTACTGATCTCTCCAGATTCTTCATCTCTTTCCTTTAACTACTTTCTTCTCCAGCTCCTGCTAAAATGCATATTATGAAAGTCTTCATGCTGGTAAAATGACAAGAATCTCCCTCAGACAGCCTTGCCCCCACCCCCTCCCTCTTTCTCTCTCTTTCTCTCTCTCTCTCCAGAGATGACCCCATGTGCTTTCTAGAAAATGCTGTATTCTTTACCCATCGTTGACTTTCACAAGTTAAAACCAGTGTGCCTTCATTTCTGTGCTCTGGGAAAGCGTTGCTCGCTTGGTCGGCTATTTTAAAGCAGTTTTTCAGAGTCATTTAAGGATACACTGCAGGTTTGCACACAAGGGTGTCACAAGCGTGTCGGTTTTATGATGTGCAAGACAGAAATAACTCATCCTGTGGTCAGAAACTTCTGCAAAATCACACTGACTGCTCTCTCGGTGCTTGCCATCTGCAGGTTTGCTGTTTCGTTAAATAAACTGAAGTTCTTCAGTATTTACAAGACCAGTTTTAGGAAAGGTCGAAAAATCTTTCTAAAATCCTAAAGTAACATCTTCAAGGTCCTTTTTGTCCATCTGCAAGTTAAAGCAGCAAAATCACCCTACTCACCATCATAAGTAACAAATAAAACTAACAATTTTTATAGTACAGGAGCTGCCATCAGACATTTCTGACAGTTTTGCTTGAAAAGGACATAAAAATGTTCAGTGACATACTGCTGAAGCATTTCTTTTGACTACATAATGTACTTATGATCACAGCTCCAGCTTTTGACTGTGCTTAAAGCTCCAGTGTGCACCAGAATTGATATAGCAGATTATACTTTGCAGAAAAGGAAAATTATGTCCATCATTATGTTAAAATGAAGGCATAATCACCGAAATCCAAAATTATTTGGGTTTTTCTTAAAGCTCCAGTGAGGAATTTTCAGTTTGTGTTAACTTAGCACCCCCTGTGGACAAAATGTTGTTTGCTCTTCTTTTCCTCTTGTATTGTCAAACAAAAACCTTCTTCTTTATGGCCCTTTGTCGGAAAATGGATCATTGGTTGTGAATATTTGATAAGGAAATTTTAAAAAAGCAGTTTATCTGCTCTGTGAACACCTACCCCCTTGGCATTAAAAATCAGAACATCAAAATGGTCAATCTTGTTACTGATGGTCTGGTTCACAGGCATTAACATGAATCTTAATCTTTTTTTCCTCAAAGGCCACCTGATAACACGGGGTCAGCGTGGGAGTCATTCATTCTTGACTTTAGCACATTGCTAAATGTTACCATTTCTACAGTCAGAATCCTTCAGAATATTTTCATCTTAACCAAGAACTTTGTACAAAACTCTGTTCAAACACTTAAGTTTAGCCACATTTAGACCATCTCTAACCTGCAAAATCCTGGTGACTTTCACAAACTCACTGTACATTCGTCAAAACGATGGAGCAAACCAACAACAACTTCTTGGCTCTTGTTTAATGAACTAGACTGTTGGTCTCCTCATAATACTAGGCTGTAGTTCCAATGGAGCCCAAACTCCATCAAAAACAGGTGCGGGTGCGAAAAAAAAAAAAAAAAAAAAACATCAGTACTTGCAGCTGACACTAAAGACATGAGCATATGCAGAACAGCTTTTGGCATCTTTCACTTTTAATAATGTAGAGAAAACAGTTTAGGGTTACAAATGGACACATTTCCTTTTGACAGACTCCATATTTCAACTTTCTGCTTTAAACAAATAAAAACCATCTGGTCCTCCACACGGACTAACCACACCGAGAAATATCTGCATATTCATCTCTGACCCAGCCATGACTTTCACTTAATTTCCAACCAACACCAGTCAACCCCCCCTATAAACAGCCTCAGTGGTATGCCCAAGCACTGCACCCTGGGTAAACACACATGCTGGGTCGACCACAGGTCAGAACCATTTTGCCCCCCTGCTCAGTGGGTCTCTTGAGGTCTCAGCGCAGCAGGGACAAGACTGTAAGGTGACACTGAGGCCACCAAGAGGGGGAACAAGGCAGGATAGAAGGGGTGAGCACACTATAGAGAGGAAAGGAAGGAAAGAGAGGGAGAGGGAAAGAGAGGGAGAGATCCTCAAGGACAGGCAGCTTCTATTTTGGCCCGTTGGTAAACTGGGCTTGGCTGTCTGACAGGAGTTCGACACAGCAGCTGTGTGTGAGTGCAAGGGGGTCACGGTGGGAATAGCTGCCTTATTTAGAAAAGGGGAGCACCCTCCAGACAGCGGGGGAGGAAGGAAGGACAGGAGAGAGAGAAAAAGGTTGTGATGTAGATCCTGTCCTCGACAAACAGCAGCGGTGTGTGGAGAGCTCTTCATGCACCCACACATAAAGCCCAGACACACTCAGTTTGACCTAAAATCCATTCTTCATCATCCCAACCACTGCCCCCTCAAGACCCTGCTCAGAGACACAGTGTGTTTGCATGTGAGTGGGATGGACTGTGGAGGGGGTATGGAGAGGAATTAACCTTTTGAAAATATTCACCTTGCATCTGATTTTTACAAGAACCTGTTGAGATAAATCTAAAACCCTGTAATAACTATAACTGGTGTATTCTGCAGCTGAGAGTTTCCATCTCTGTCTGCTGGGTAATTACGTTGCACATTTGTTGAAGAAATTGATATGTTATGGAAAATGCAGTAAAAATCAGATTAAATGCAAGGCTGAAAATTTGTCTTGCAGGACTTTTTTAAATGCAAGAAACTGTTTCAATGGAACTATCACAGAGAGAGCATTTATGCTTCTGCAGCTGAGAGATGAGGCTTCAAACTTCCAGGTTAGTGTTGATGAAATCTTTACATTACAGGTGCAGAAATTCACAACTCAAGTTTAGATCATCTCAAAATCAGAGTATGAAGTTACTTATACTACTTTATAACTTTTAAACCCTTAATCTTTAGTTTTCAAGCTTTCTACACTATCTGTCTTTGACATCTTTATGATAATGTTGTATAATATGATAATATTGTATTATGTTCAGACAGGGTTGAAATATCACAAAACTGCAAAATGGCCAATCTTCTGTAGGTCTGAAATGCCAGTCATATGCTGAGCTGCAGCTCCATTAATTTTTTAGAGCTCCATCATAATGCTTTGATGCTCCACTACCTGGATGCAAAGAAGCTCTGTATGACCCTCTATTATCTCTATTATTTTGGGGGGTTTGTTTTGTTATTCACACGATCACCACAAGGACCACTTCAGGTGAATGGGGAGGTAAATGCTACAAAAGAGACACAGGTGGCGGCACAGTGGTGTAGTGGTTAGCACTGTCGCCTCGCAGCAAGAAGGTCCTGGGTTCGAATCTGGGTCAGAGCATTTCTGTGTGGAGTTTGCATGTTCTCCCTGTGTCTGTGTGGGTTAAGTCCGGGTACTCCAGTTTTCTCCCACATTCCAAAAACATGCAGAAGTGGGGTTAGATTAATTGGCCACTTCCAAATTGCCCATAGGTGTGAATGTGAGCGTGAATGGTTGTTCGTCTCTATATGTCAGCCCTGCAATGAACTGGCGACTTGTCCAGGGTGTCCCCTGCCTTTGCCAAAAGATGCTGGGATAGGCTCCAGCCCTCCCGCGACCCCGGGAACGGGAATAAGCGGTAGAAAATGGATGGATGGATGGAGACACAGGTGAAGCAGTGATCTGGGGAACGGGAAGGGCACACTTTTTACTGCTCATCTCTGAGACCACTCTCACCCTCATTATGCACATCACCATCATAGTAAGTCTTTTTTGGCTTGTTTTTCAGTTAATCAATAAATGGCAAAAAGATTAATCAACAACAACCTTGGTTTGGACATTGGATTGTACTAGAAGCGCGTCAAAAACAACTTACTCCCGCACCCAGAGAGTGACTGAAATCAGGTCAGTATAGTCACTACAAGCACAGATCACAGATCAGATCTTGTGGTGCATGGTGGTTTGGGGGTATTTTAATTCTAGTCTTATTAAAAAAAATAAAAAATAAAAGATACTGCTTGAACCCAGAATTCAAAAGGGGATAAGAGATACGTTTGTTTGTCACTTCACCTGCAATAAAAATCTGCATTAGATACTCCAAGAACTGATATGAATAACATCACAGCATAAGTTCACCTTTGGCCCCACTTCTTTAGCAGAGTCAGTGATGAAGTTATTGTTTTATGTCCACTCCATAAAGTCCAGTATCTCTGTGTACAAATGGTTGCTGCTGTTTCTGGAATGTATCTTACTGACATATTAACAAGAGTCCATCATATCTGTACTGACCAGAAGGTTTGATGAGGTCTCTGGACAAGCTCCATATTTTTTATGAGTTCCTTGTTAAACTCTGTGAGGCTGAAAAGTCTCTGATAGGGATCTTTACAGGCCAGTGGCTCCAGCAAGGTCACGTTGAAAACAAAGCCTGATCAAACAAAGAGCAAGGAACAAGGTGCGTGACAATGACTCCTCACATTTTGGTTACTCAGTGCAGTTACAAAAGAAACACTCCCTGATACACTTGCATGATTAAGTTCTTTCAAATAATGGCTGTGTCAGAAAGAGGTTTTCCAATGCTGTACAACCTCCTGATATGGCTGCATGAATTAAAGTTTAAACAATAACACAGAAAAAACACTCAACCACACTAAAAGCTCTCAGGTCTTTGCTGCTGCTGCTGTCCCTGCCTTGGCTTTCCCTGTATGCGCATAAAGGAGGGACAGAGCCAAATATGAAATATAGCCAACTCTCAATGATTCTCTATGACTACAATGTCGGACCTCCAGTTGAATTATGAAAGAAAAGAATCTCAGGTATGTGTTCATGTTCATTCAAACATGAATTAATAAGACTAATAAGTAGGGCTGGGCAATGAAACTATAATGGTAGGGATGGGTCTGAATATTCGGCGCCGAAAATATTCGGCCGAAAAGCATCAAAAATGAATTTTCGGTTTTCGGCCGAATAGATGTTATGGCCGAAAAAAAATCACCGAATAGTGTGGATAAACATGGGTCTAGTATGAACTCTCAAAAACGGAAAACGCAGACGGCGCTGTTTTCCCTGTTTGAGTACCATGTTGATGACGTAATCGAAACGCGACAAGAGGCAAGCCGGTGTTATGCCGTAGAAAGCACCCCGTCGTAGAATGCACCCCCTGCCTCCCATCCACTTGTTAGCTTCTTAAAGTGGAAGAAAATGATCTCATATTTTAAAAACACGACTATTTGATCGTTACAACTTTCGATCTGATTTTATCTGTCTCCAAAATGCACATACGGAGGTGTGCTTGGGTATATAAACTACAGTAAACTGTCAAGCTGGCATAAATTATATTTTCGGGACAGCAAATATACTGAATCAGAGGGCTATTTTTTCGGCTTATCTGAATAGCCTGAGTGAAACTATTAAAGGCACACGCTTTTGAATTCATCCAATGGTAAGGAAAACTTGGATTATTTTCGCCTTGTTAAGTACTTTCAACCGGGCTCCCGTCGGGGGTGCATTCTACGGCACAACACCTGCATGCTGATACGACGCACACGATACGTGCAGCTGTCTTGGCTCGAAGCCGTTCAACCGGCATGTCTGCGGTTTGGAAATATTTCGACATATCAGAGAAAGATGGTCTGATTGCAATTTGTAAACTCTGCTCTGCTGAAGTGTCTCGAGGTGGTGTGACGGCAAAAACTTTAAGTACATCGGGGCTAACCAACCACTTGAGCGCTAAACATAAGGACAAACATGACGAGTTTAAGAAACTCACGGCACAAAAGTTTGCACAATCGTATGTGCATGCATGTAAGTGCATTTATTGTTGAAGTCCTCAGGCCTGGATTTGTGTTTACTGTTGCACAATCATGTATATGCATGCATGTACCTGCATTTATTTTATTTATTTTGCATATGTGCATTTTATTTTATTTACTTTAGGCTATCCTACAGGGAAAATTGCACTTTTTTTGTATTGTTATTGCAAAGATGTTATTTACTTAATTTTATTTTATTGAATGTTATTGTTATAGCATTGTTATGTCATGTCAGCTGAATAAATGTTTCATGGTTCAAACATAAAGTGATTAATATTTAAGTTTGCCAGGTTTTGCCATAATCAGGTAGCTTTAAAACAAATGTACGGCAATGACAGCAATTGTACAAAAGTTGCTTGGTGATAAAAATTCATAATTTATATACATATTTATTAATCATATTCGGCTATTCGGTATTCGGTTATTCGGCCAAGTGTTTCTTATATTCGGTATTCGGTTTCGGCCAAGATTTTCCCATTCGGTCCATCCCTAGATAATGGTATACATCGAAAATTAATCGTCAACAACACTAGCACGAAAACGTCAGTGGTGTGGAGGTATTTCGGTTTTTTGAGGTCGAACATGAAGCAAAGTAAAGTGCACTGTAAGTTATGTCGAGTACATCTTCTCGCAAAGTCAGAGAATACCTCAAATCTTTTTCGCCACCTGAAGCAGTGCCATGCGGCAGAGCATGCGCATTGCAAAAGGTTACAAACTCTGAGCAGAGCAAGGAGCCCATGGCGCCTGTGCAGCCAAAACAGCTGACCATTCAGTCCACTTTCTTTCACTCAACGCCTCGCAACAAAACGTCGAAGAGACACAAAGACCTCACAGATGCAGTAGCTTATTGTATTGCAAAAGACATGCTACCAAAAAGAACTGTAAAATTTCATTTTTTTATATTGTGATATCTATTGATATTGACTGATATGAAAAAAATATATATATATAGTGATAAACATTTACCCAGCCCTACTAGTAAGTGTTGTCTGACTTTAGATAAAGGTTTGTCAAAAGGCGTGCGGTTGTCATAGACAACTTGAGGTGTTGTCACAAGGTGTTGTCAAGTAACTTTCTGACACCTGTTCAATTGTTTTTGCATTCAAGTTCAAGCTTAAGTGCGCTGCACACACTGTAAAATGAAATACACTCCACATGCAAGTATTCAGAGCCAAAGCTGAGCTGCAGAGCGCTACCTTTTATGTGCTCCGCCCTGGGATGAGTTCTTTCTTCTCTGCAGTTTGACAGAAGGTTAGTGACAAGGAAAACTCAGAGCTGTTCGCGCATCAACCATCAAACACACTACGAGGCTAATGAGGGCTTTGAACACCAAATCCAGAGGCAATACAAGAGTTTCAAACCAGGAAATGGGAATTTTCTCACTTGTTTCCTCATCTTTCTTCCTCTATTCTGTCATTAAACCGAACACAGGTTCCAGCAGGGTACGTGGGTGGAGGTTTGATGGTAATGCAGGTGTACGTTGAATGTATGAATGTATGTGTGAGCAGAAAGAAAATGAAAAATGGCCGATGTTGCTGCTGGAAGCCTGATAAGCCAAGTGAGAAAGAAGGTGCGGAAAGAAATGTCAGGAAAAAAAAGGTAAAAAGATGTGTCTGTGTGTCGGCTTCTCTTTTCAGGAATAGTGAGCACAGCCAGGAGCCTTACTGTGAGAGAGTGAGGAAGAGAGAAAGAAAGAGAGAGAGAGAGAGAGAGTATTTGTGTGTCTAGATGATGCCAGATGAGAGGTGGAGCCAGCAGTGCCAAAACCTGATGCTGGTGGACGTTCTGACATCCTGGAGCCTGGGGCAACCTGGTCTGAACTACCCAGATTACCAGGGTTACCAGGGTGAGCAGGTTTATACCAAGAAGCTTGGATGATACAGTGATTTTTTTTTTGAGTTATTAATAGAGAGGGAGCCAAAGGGAGCAGCAGAAGTGGGATGTCTTTGACGATGAGGGTTCTGACCAAGATACTGCAAACCCAGCAGTCATGGTTCACACAGAGATTTGCTCTACTCCACAATCCAGGTCAACAGAAGGGCCAACAAGCCATAGCTGCAGTTTCCCTCTTCTTGTCTTTCACCCTCTCCTGAGCTCCATCTTCTAATTACTCCAGTGCTCACTGGGGTGTTTCTACTCAGAGTCTCAGTGCTGAAAACATCTTTGTCCTGCTGACTTCCAAAGAAATAAAGAGCATGTTGAAGCTAAAGACCACCCTGTACAGGAAGTTACACTGGCTTCCTAGGACAAACACCATTCAGCCTCATCCACTTTTTTTACTGTCTACTTCCTTCATTTAGCAATTCTCCAGAGAGCCAAAAGTCCAGAGAGAATATATATTTTCATTGAGTGCATGCATGAGATATAAATTCATGTGCAAAACTCAGTATCTTGCACAGTATGCTGACGGTATTATCCTGAGTGAAAAAAGGTATTAATTTGAGTAAAAAAAGAAAAAAATTACAAGTTAATTACTTGTTTCCCGAGGATCAAACAAAATTAGCACATGAAACGCTGCAGTAATCTTTTTACTACTCTTTTTTTATTGTCCTGAAAGTCTAAATATCTTTCAGGACAATAACAAGACAATGACTGTTCTGAAGAATGATTGTACCATGTGCACAAGACTAACTTTTGCAAACAAGATAAAAAAATAAATAAATCTTGTACCCACAAGTTCATAACTTCTGCACACGGGACAAGAACTTATTGGTTGCTATAAAATTTTTGGGAGCAAAGATTCACGAAGAATGTGAGGTGTCTGTCATAGTAAATCTGCAGGAGTGAAAGGGTTCACTTATATGATTTAGATTTAGAAACTATGGCACGTCAACAGTAAGGCTGAACGATTAATTGCATTTGTGATTACACCACGATACAATAAAAGGCGATTTTCTAACCGCAAAGGCTGCCATTTTGCTGCGTACGTGATCTGGTCAAGTGACATGCAAGCGAGTGGAACGTGTCGTGCTACTGTTGCTACATCAGGAGGTAACACTACGAACCTTTATCAACACTGAAAAAAAGTGCAACCAAGCCATGTAGGATAGTTAAAAGGCTAAAACACTAGCAACCAGCACTTAAACTTCAAACCATGTCTGGTTTCAACGGAAAACACATCCAATATGGTGATGGCAGCACAGCTGAATGAATAGACCTGACTTCTTTGTTTTGGGCACCGACTACATCACGACATCGGTACGTAGATTAGTATCATCACGATTATGATGGCACCTGCTTGTGTGAGCACTATAGTGAGTAAGCAGAGAGAGCGTGTGAATGTGTTTGTGTGTGAAATGATAATTGCCAGAAAGACCAGTTTATGTATCAATAATTTTATATTGCTTACTATAATACAGATTGATTTATCATTTTGTGTTTGTTAGAAACATACATTAGAAGAGGACCTTGTAAAGCACTGTGCTGCATTTGTTTTTGCCTGAAAAGTGCTATATAAATAAAGTTTGATTAAAGTTTGAAAGTTTGAAAAAATAACCAAATACTGAATAGCAATCGCAATACAGAGGAAAAAAATCGCCATTAGATTATTTTCTAAAATCGTTCAGCCCTAGTCAACAGAAAATCAACAGGCAAGGTCAAACCAAAGTAAGGGGTGATTTAATTTATTAACTTCAACACTTTCGAAAATACTCTTTGCAACTTCAGAGGCTTCCAGGTTAATCCGTTAAACTCTTTAAATTTGACTTTAGAGGACGGATGGGGATCCGTTTCATCTACTGCTGCACTGTTACACCAGACACAGCGGAAAGGCAATTGTCTTATCAAAGGTTTCAGTGTGTTTGTGCCGAGAGATTTCCAGTCTTTCAATTCCAGCCGTAGAGAACATCACCCTGTTTCTAAAACTCCTCTGTCCCAGCTGCCAGTTGTATTGAGCTAACACTTACTGTTTCTCTTGCCCATGCTGATCTAAGCAAACAAATCTGTTAACTGTACTTCCCAAACATTGCAGGTACTTGTCAGGTTGTTGCAAAAATTTAGCCTAAATCATTCCTTTCAATTATGCAACAAACCGTTTAACGTTTTGTGATTTTAAAAATTTCCATTAAGCACTAAACTTCCTCTTTCTTAGGCTTCTTTTATGCAGTCTTTTATGCAATTGAGGAAATGTACTCTGGCTATGCAAATCTGTGTTTGCTGTCCTTCACTTGTGTTAACACACTGCAGGATATCAGATGTCTGCATCCATCTGCTTAGGACAACAAGCCTGGTTTGTGTCTGTTTCCTGCAAACTTACACTCTCACTTCTTACAAAATCCAATATGTTCAACTTGGACAGTGACCAAGGTCTTATTCGGATCTCAACAGCACTGCTTTTCACTCATGAGAACCAAAGTGATGTGAATTTGCAGGCAGCAGCTTTTCATGTTTTAACTCTGTCCTGCAATCAACTGTCTTTATAGTGAGGCCTTCCAAACAGGATACTGAGGAAACGGAGGAGACTGCTGATCTTTCTGTACCCGCATCACCTTTGGAAATGTTAGCCGGCAGTCTCTGTTTGTGCCAGCAAAACCATTTGTTGTTGGCCTTGCAACTTGAGTCACAGGCAGTGAAAAGAAGGAGCGACTTAATGGAGCTACAGTGAGAGAGGAAGTGAGGAAGGATGGATGAGAGGGGGTTCAATTGAACTGTGGTAAAGTGTACGGCTGCATTTGACAGTTTGATACTGAGAAAAACTGTAAGGTATGGAGAGATTATTAGTTTTTCCACTAATTATTCCTTTTTTTAAGCATGAATTCTCCTATCATTCCGTGCTTTGACAGTAGAGGACGTGCATAAGACATCTGTTGACATGCAAAGATGAAAATGTGAGACAGAACAATCTTCTCCTACATGTCTACAACACAAAAAAGATGTCTAAATGTGATCAAAGTTTTGAAAAATCTTCGGTGACAGACATTTTGACCAGCTAACTTTGTTATCTGCTGCCATTGGGCAAGACAGATGCAGCTCGGCAGAGTATTTGTCAGCCGTCAAACTGCTTTTAAGGAACTGTTTGGGATTTGGGGCAGCACAGTTGTTGGGTCTTTTACTGAGAGGTATTCAGAGAGATTTATATTACTACACCATCAGTAGAGTTTGGGGGTCAGGAATGACTTTTGAAGCTCCTATGAGAGATCGCTGATTTTGGCGCCCGCTGTGGACAAAGCAGTACCTATTATTTCTTTGCTGTATCTTTTTTTTTCTCCTCAGTCTTCTTTATTTTAACAGACAAATGTATAACTCAGTGGAAATGTCACCCATCCCCCACCGGCAGTTTTGGACATTAAAAAAATAACTTCGTAGAAATAATCGATCTTACTGCTGATGCTCTGGTTTGCTTTTAAAGCTCATGAAGAGGTGTCATGAACTCTACAAAAGCACCTCTAACTACTTTATTGGAGTGTTTCATTGCTGGGAGTCCAAGAAGTTCCTGGTCCCAGCCAGTACAGAGTCAAGCACATCACCCCTCTGTAATGGCAGATAATTCAGCAGTAAAGTGACAACATCTTAAATCGAGTGCAAGTAATATCAGTTCCATACAGACTTTGATGCTGACTGTTTTCTGAGTGCTTTTGTACCTTCAGACCAGTCTGTGAGTCAGCATTTTAAATCCAGTCTGAATGAATGACTTGGACAAGTGTCAAGCAGGCCTGTGATGGCCACAGATACTGGACATTTGGAGACTGCGCTTTATTGGCGTCTGCATGGTTGTAAAAATGGTATTCAATCTGACAAAAATACAAATGAGCAAATATTCTGGCCAAACTTTGACTCTGGGAGCTGGAGTTTGCGACCATCATACACAGCCAGACTCGCTTTGAATCTGCATCTGAACAAAGCTAACCTGCTGCTAATTTTGGGCTCCTTTTAATCATTCAAACAACAGTAGAACCAAACTCTTGGCGTGGAAGCATATGTGTGTTCACCATCTCTTTAAATGAAGTCTTTTCAATGGATTTGCACTATAAGCAGTGTCCTTATGTTTCAGCAGCACATACACTTCAGGTCAAAGTTTGGAAGCAAGATCAGATTTGTACAAAAAAGATCATAGTTTCATATATATAATTGGCAACACAATAAACATGACCATTGTGTAAAGAGTAACTTATCAGAAGACATTTTCACTGTAATTATTAGGTATTTGAGTTATTGTTGCTTAGACTTAGCTTTCTTTAAAGTAACCTCCTCTGGCTTTAACAACAGCTTGGCATATACCAGATATTCGTTCCACAAGTTTTTTAAGGTATGTTCCAGGGATTGCATTCCAAGCTTTCTTAAGTTCATTAAAAAGAGACTGCTGTTTCGTGGGACGCATTTTTCTGACCGATTGATCCAAAACATCCCGCACAAGCTCAATTGGAGAAAGGTCTGGAGACTAAGGGGGCCAAACCATCTTTTAAAGAACACCTTCCTCTTCTTTTTTGTCTAGTTAACCCTGACAGAGCTTGGCAGAGTGCTTAGGGTCATTGTCTTGCTGCAAAACAAACTTATGAGCCACAAGTCTGAGTCCAGATGGAGCAGCATGGTGCTGGAGGATGGAGTGATACTGTTCCTTCTTCATGATACCCTTTACGTCAAACAAATCTTTTACTCTATCACTTGCAGAACATCCCCATACCATGGAACTACCACCTCCATGCTGAATTGTAGGTGTAACACATGGTGCTTCAGACGTTCACCAGTTTGTCTGCGGACATAGACTCTGCGTTTTAAACCAACCAGTGCAAACTTGTTTCTAGTCATCATAAGCCCCAATTTTTTTGCTTTTGCCTACTCATATCTCTTTTTCTTGTTCTGTGGATGAAGTAGTGTTTTTTTTTGCAGCTACACAACCCTTCAGACCAGCCTTTCTCAAACGTCATTTCACGGTTGTCAGAGATATG
Source organism: Xyrichtys novacula (assembly GCA_962446985.1). Classification (NCBI taxonomy): domain Eukaryota; kingdom Metazoa; phylum Chordata; class Actinopteri; order Labriformes; family Labridae; genus Xyrichtys; species Xyrichtys novacula. The sequence goes on along the minus strand of OY660866.1, from coordinate 24,368,911 downwards.
GGTTTCGACCTTGTCATGTTGATTGCCTCCCTTATTTGTGGTGCTGTCTTTCGCCAATCTCTCTTACTGGTGACAATGCTATGTTTATCCCTTTTGCTTTTGTAGTAACTCTCTTTCGTCCAGGTCTTTTTCTATCATCATAACTTCCAGGTTCCTCTAGTCTCTTCAGAGTGTAGTGAACTCCTTTGTTAAACACTCTTAGGCATTTTGCAATGTCTCTTTCTGTGTATCCTTCTTTACTCAATGTACAAATCTGTACTTTTGTTTCTTTACTCAGTTGCTTCTTTCTAGCCATTTTTGCGGTAGTTTGAACGCAGTTGAGATTTATTAGGATTTTTGTATGCAGACTCTCAAAAGCCAAAAAGTTAAGGTGAATAATCCAACTGTGGTTTGTTTTTTTTTGCTTTTGCACTGAAGTTGTGACTCTTGCAAATGTTTTCAACCCAAAAACTAAGCCCTTATTTTCTTTTGCTGACATACATATATTTAGCAATGGTCTGTTAACATCAATGTATATCTAAAGGTAAATGAAGTCAAATGGTGCATTTCCAGGAAAGCAACATCTGATCATGGAGTAAATACATCCCAAAATACATAAAACTCATGCTGGATTTTAAAAAAAAGCATTGTGAACAAAAACTTGAAGTTACTCCCAACTGTTCGGCCTGTAATGGCCTTGCTTCCAAACTTTGGGCCTGTAGTGTATGTGTATGTGCATACCAAGCTAGTTAACAAAATATAGAGTATATGTGTGTGTGAGTGTTAGAGAGATGGACAAATGACAAAGGTGTATTCCTAATCAAATCTGGCAAAAGGAGAGGGCTTCAGCTGTGGGGCTCAGGTGGATCTCTGGGGTGCAGCCACTCTGTCAGACATGCGACAGGGAAACATCCTCCATTCTCCTGCCATGCTCACTCCTCATTATACACTCTGAGTCCCTCCATACATCCATCCCTTTTTTTATCCTTACATAATATCCCTTTGCATCTCTCTGTCTTCTTCATATCTGATTCACAAACAATGACATCATTCAACCCACATACTCACATCTGACAACTATGTTCGGTCTCCAGTTGTGGCATCCAAGAAAAACCCAAAGATGCCTCAGAAACATTTTCTATTTTTGCTCTTGCTGTCTCACTCTCTTTTTGGGAGCCAGCATAACAACAACCCCCCACCTCTTCACACACACACACACACACACACACACACACACACACACACACACACACACACACACACACACACACACACACTACTACCCTGTCTCTCAGCATCAGCATCACTGTGAATTGAAAAGGCCAGCATCCCCATGAGACGCGGTCTTTGTTGATGTTGTTGTTTTGAAACGTGGGGATCTGAGATGTTGGCTTGGGCATCATCGACCGTTTAAAGCCGCAATGAGAACCTGTGCAGCAGGGGGCTCAGGCTTCTGCTTATTTTCTTGCAAAACATGCCTAAAGCGTGCACCTCCTGCTCATCACAGGCCTGAATTCTTTCCTTTTCTGCTCTCTTTTACGTGTCTAGCAGATTCTTATTCAGGGCCCATAAGCTGTCCAAACATGTCAGAAAAATAAAACAGTCATTTCATCAAAAAGCTTCTTCTGGATGTGTTCTCACCTCCCTCAGAGCAAACCTTTCTGAATGAGCAGCTCTACCTCTGCATGCATCTTTAAAAACCAGATTCCATACTGTGCATGCTCTTTAGCACAGCCCTGTTTCACATGCAAACACCTGGGAGCCGAAAGTACTGAAACAGTCTGCAAGTGTTGCACCGTTGAGCCCCTCTAATAGAGTTATTCCTGATGAACAGCCTTGCTCAAGGGAAACATGTCAAGGGAAAAGACAGACAGAAAGGGGTTTACTTTTAATCCTGAGGAGGACTTCTAAGGAGAAATAGGAGAAATGCATTCTGAACCATGATTGCTCCAATACAGCACAGAATATTGCCAAAAGGAAAGTTACAGCATAAATAAGGGTTTTTTGGTAGCTGGAGAAATGCAACAGTTTGCTTGTGACTGGTGAGCTGTGTGTAAAGAGGCTCATTATTCGGGATAAATCTTGGAGAGAAGAGCAACAATCTGCAAATAAATAAATAAATAAATAAATGAATAAAAATAAAAACAGCCTTAAAAGGTTCATAACTACCTCCAGCACAATTATGCACCCAAACAATTGACAAAGCATGTTAGCAAGGCGCTAAGGGGATGTACATTGAATGATAAAAACACTGTTACTGTAACAGCTTTGAATCTTAAGTTCATCCTTTCTTCATCTGTTGTTTTTTTTCCCACTTTGCATGTTTTACTCATGTCATGCATGCACAAATAGCAACAGCCATAATGCCAAAGTATGATTATACAATAAAATATTGCATTAACAATATGGGGTGTTACAAAAAAATAACAGATGTTCCCAATGATCAATAGCTGTTATTCATGTTTGACACAACACCTGTGTTTGCAACATGGCCCACTAGCTGGAGGGGGCCAAGTAAGGGCGGTTCCTTGATCCATAAGCTAACCGTTAAATATCACTAAACATGATCTAAATCTGCTTCTCCATAATCCAGGCAACCACCAACCATTTGAGCTAAATCTACTCATCAGAGATCAGATTACTCAAACCCCCATAAACTTAAACTCATCTGGAGCCTGGATCAATACCTGACCCCTAAGAAATGACCGGGGGGGCCAGGGTCGACTCTCACGGGAAATTAAAATCAGAATCCATGTTCTGTGGTCCTGAGGTTTTTTGTTGGAGATGAAAATGTATCTTGTCAGAGAGGCTTGCAGTTGATGCACACATAAGACAAGTGCCTCAGGCAGGCTGATTCAGACATGCTGAGGTGACGTTGGTGGGGTTTCCCTTTGGGCTGAAGGATGCTACCCTGACAAAGATGAACACATCGCCATCAGTTCAAATGTTTGGGGAGGAGAAAGGTGATGTGTGAAAAGATGAGAATAAAAACCAGACTGAAAATATGCTGCAAGAGAGGACACTTCATGATCCCTTACATACCTGCAATTCCTTCAAGGCTGGACAGCCAGAGAGGAAACTAGACTTCAGATCCTTAAAGTGTGATTCCCTCTTTAAAAAAAACATCTTTTCACTGAGTTTGTTTTTCATTTGATAAGCTTGGGCTAAAAATGCAGGGACATGTCACTACATATGTCAGAAAGGGATGTCCCAATCTTATATTAATATTGAATATCAGTCCAATATCAGCAAAAAAAAAAGACAAAACAAATATTGGATTATATCGGCCTGCATCTAAAATCTCCGATACAAGCTGTCCATTCCAGACTCCACTCCAGCACCTTTATCCAGCATGCAGAGCCTACAACAACAGAGAGTACGGTACGGTACTAACAAAATAGCAAGGGGTAGGAATGATTTCAGCCATGTGGCAGTATTTTTCGTTCAAGTCTGAAAATGATGTTGCAGCTAAGTGCAAATCTTGTCATGCACAAGTTTGTGCCAATATTGGATCGATATCAGTATCAGCCATTACTGAAGGCTACAATATCAGTATTGTATCAGAAGTAACAAAGTTGTATGGGGACACCCTAATGTAAAAAGGGCACTCCAGGGAGACCTCACGTGAGTAAGGCTTTAAAAGAGATTCACCTCTTTTGGGATAAAATGGCAAATAATACAGAGAGTTTAATATCTACAATACATTTTATCATGAAAAGATTCAGAGAACCTGAAAAATCTTTGTACAAGCAGACAAGGCTGAAAACCAACAATGGTTGGCTGTGATCTTTGGACCCTACATCAAAAACAGCATGACTCTGTAGTGGAAATCGATGCATGGGCTCAGAATCACTTCAGGAAATCACTGTCCCTGATCACAGTTTGTTGCTGCTTCTACATATGCAGGTTAAAACCGCACTATATAAAAAGAGGAAAGCATATACCAACATGATCCAGAAATTCTGGCGGGTTCAGGGCGATATTGAAAACTGTCCTGTGGACTAACTGTCAAAGTGGGGCATCATTTTTGGAAATGATGGTATGGCACCCTCAGCTCCAAAGGGTAGAGGGAACTCCCAAAGCCAGCATTTGTGATGGCACTGGGATGCATGGTATCTTACACATTTGGGAAGGCGCCATTAATGCTGAACATTACGGTTAATTTTTTTTTCATGCTGTAATTTTATTTTATTTTATTAATTCAGACTGGGAACCCTGTACCCCCTGTATCATGACACACATACAGATTTTATATCCCTTTGCATATTTCTACACCTCAGTTACAGCTTTATGCATTTGATCAGAGTCTCTGGAGATTGTTTTGCTTTTTTGCTTTGATGTTTTACCATTTTCTGGAAATCTTTGCAATTCTTTGTGATGTTTCACTTATTTGTGTCTCTTAATGGTCATTTCATGATTGTTTGGTCATCTTGGTTAGTTTTTTTTTTTTTTTTTTTTTGTTTTTGTGATGTTGCTGCATTGTTTTTCCCAATGTCTTCATGTAAGAGTCGTCTTTTTTTTTTCAGGTTTTGTAGGCTACCATCTTCTTCAATGACATCTTGCTCCTTGACCCCTCAGGCCCCTTGGCCCTTCCTGTATGCACACACAGTGCTTCATAGCACATAGCAGTTGCTGTCTATGAAACTAAATCCCCAGGATGTCCAGGACCTCCATGATAGAACAGAATAGAATCAAGCCTCCAGGGATGGCATAGCCTTAAGCCCACTCCATCGCTGCAAGGACCACTACCAAATAGCCATATGTCCATCTCCTATCATTCCCATCCTAATTTCGTGAGAAACAACTTCATCGCCCACACTCACGCAGGCATACATCCCCTCCTACAGTCATTCACTGTATGTGCAGGGGTCTTCGTCACAAGCCCCCCTGCTCCCCTCCACCTCCTCTCCTATATCCCAGCCTCCATATCCCGGAATAAAATACAAACACTGAATTGAAAAGGCAGAGCATCTCGTCTTACCCATCTGTGCCTGTGTCGGATGTCTTTCAGAGGTTCATGGTGGATGAGAGCCCTGCTGATCCGATTCTGCTCTGGCAGTTTTGCTGCAGGAGCCGCTAAGCCATCGCATTGGTGATGCTGGAGTCTCGGTGATAACCAGGGGCCGGGGTCTCTCTCTTTTCCCCGGTTACTCGTCAGTCTTCCGGCTATGTCTACCCCCTATTCCTCCGGTTTTATGCACCGTATCGTTTTCGCGGATGATCGTCCCGGGTTGGATTTACAGAGGATCCTGTCGGTGGCAGTGATGGCACAGCCTCCTTTCTTGCCTCCACTGTCGATTCCGTGAAAATCCGTCCTCTCAAATAGATAGAAATACAAAGACAGGAGAGGTGAAAACGCCGAGCTGCTCTGGTGCACAAATAGATGAGCCGAGCACCGCAGAAAAGGATGGAGATGAAGAGATGAGGAGGGACACTGGGTTGGCTGTGGGGGAATAGACCGCCGCTGTCTGCCGTCCTTATTCGCCGTTTTCTGTCGTGTTTACGAGCCGCTGTCGCCTCCTCCCTCCCTCCTCTGTCTCCTCTATCTCTCTCTCCCTCTCCCTCTCTCTCACTGTAATGCGTCTCTGCCTCTCTTCCGTCCTCCGCTCTGCGGCCGGTGTGACGCCTTTCCGCTCTTAAGGCAAAAATAAGATCCCCCAGCGCGCTCTAGTCTCTTTTACTCCCTTTTCATCATCTTCACCCTCTTTCTGGCTCTATGTTGGAGAAAGGGGAGGTGGAGACGAGTGTGTTTGAGGGGGCAAGTGAAAGAAAACGAAGGCATTGGAAGGAGGAGCCCCACAAGAGGAGAGCTCCTCCCCGTTATGCTGCTTATCAGGATGAGGGGGGCACCCATCATGAAGGGGGGGGGGGGGGGGGTATAACTCACGAAATATGGGAGGTACCAGGACAGCTGGGGGGGTTATTGTGAACCTTAGTAGCGAATTGTTCAGAGAAAAAGTCTGCTATAATTATTTGTGCTATTAAAGGTGTTTCTCCTGTGACAATTCTGAGAAAGCTCACAAACCCTAAATATATCCAGGCCTCTACAAGTTCTGCACAATTGAGAAATCATAAAATTCTGATCACAGCAGAGCCCCCGTGAGGTTGTAGGGAAAACTGCATATTAAAAAAAGGCATGGACCAAACTTAAAGAGTATGATTCAGTGGGACCTCTTTTTATGTTGTGTTGGAGAGCAATGTCTTCAGCACTTTCACAGCTTCTCCCTGACCTCATCAAGTGTCAAACGGTGTGGCTGAGAGAGGAACTGCAAGAGAGAGTGGGAAGGAAAACCATCTCCTCAATGCAGCTTGGAGGACACAGTGAGCATGAAACCAACGAAAACAATCAGATTATGTGTTTGATTCCTCTGCACGGTGCCCATAAAACAGACTGATTAGATTATGTCAATCTTGAGTTGGACAAATTTTGACATTTGACAAGGAAATCATGCACAACACATCCTCAAAGTTTCCTTTCAGTGCTATTCATTCTCAAATATGCACCATTAGACTGGCTTTGTCTTTTTCAGTTTATTGTTGTCACATGACACTGAGAAGGATGTTGCTCTGGGAACAATACCTAAATCAATAAACTGGATTACTGGCAGCACTTACCATTGAAAGGAAATTATTTGGAAGTCAAATAGCACATGGGAACTCAATCAAGATTTGAGAGCTCAAACAGGTTTTATCCTCAGGTGATCAAAATGAGCACTTCTCTGTTGAGCTGTGTTTGCACAGACATATCCAGCTGCAAACACGCACACATCACACCTTGAAACTGTTTGAGAGAACTACTTTTCCTTCCTCGACTTTCACATTTGGGTGGATATGGGTATATATGACCAGACCATTAAGGACCATCTGACGTGTGTATACTCAGAAAAATATAAGGTAATCAGAGCTGGCTGCGGTTTTCTGCTCAAATAGTACAACGGAGTAAATTCAAAGTATGTTTTAAGTAATTCCAGACTCACCACCAAGGGGATACATAAAATCAACAATAATTAAAGCTCCTGTTAGCAATTTTAGGACAATTATGAAATAGACAAACTCATATTAATATAGACAAAAGCTAAGTTTTTAAATCTGTGGCATGACAAGTTATACCTTAAGCTTATTGGAGAGTTTACAACTTTTAACTGACAGCATGATTTTAACATAAGGAACTCATTGCATGCTTGTATATGCATTTATAAAATACCAGAGGATCTAAGAGGAACTGCAAATATTGAGACTTTTAAATGTAAACCAAAGCTTGCTATGTTCAGTCTGGCTATTTTTGTAGAGATTTTATTGGTTATATTATTTGTTGTTTTATATAGATTTTAACGTCATTTTGTTGGTTTATTCTAAACTATTGTAATTTTATTATTTAATTACTCATTTTTATCGCCTGCTTAGTGTTTTTATTTATATATCTAACTTCTTGTCTTTCCATCAATAAACATATATTTAATGTTTCTCTTCTATATTTTAACTTATTTTAATCTTTTTTTGTATGTTTTAATGACACATATTTTATTTTAATGTTGTAAATCAGTCTCTGCCCATCGTTTCTATTTTTAGTCATTCATTTTATCTGTATTCTTACTCAGAGCTATTTTGTCTGCAATCACTGTGAAACACTTTCAATTGCATTGGAATTGTGTGAAAAGTGCTTGATTGGTTGATTGATTGATTGATTGATATAGGTTGCACTATAAAGTTGTGTCTGGATTTCAGGGGCAGATGAGCATTGCAAGACTGTTGTCAAGCACGACAGTTATTGTTAATTTCATGCTGACATCCGTACAAAGGTGTTGCTATTTTACTGCTAGTCATGGATCCTGCTGTAGTTTTGATGGTTAGCATGTTACATATAGAGGCACATATAGAGGAAAAGAAATAAATCAAAGGAGAAGCCAAAGGAGGCTTCATTCTCGGGGGACCATGACTATCTGTAGCCTTCAAAACTTTAGATTTCATTATGTAGCAATGTCTCACAGTATAAATTGAAGTGTTTCACTTATGTTTCGCAAATAAGTTTCACTAATGAGTGTTCAGTCTCAGCCATAGTGGTGGGCTGTTGCACAGACACACAGACATGTTATCGGCATGGCTCAGGAATAATAGAAAGCCGTTTGAAACTGGCACTAAAAGTACCTGTATGAAACACTCGTTTTGGATGTCAGCCTTGTCTGTGAGCTGGATCTTCTTTGGAGGCCCTCAGAGACTCAGATGCACATGCAGGTCTGGGAAGTTTTCCAGCTTTTGACAGTTTGAGGAGACATATTTGTGTTTGCTGATGTTTTTACAGTGTATGTTTGTCATCATTTGTTAAGTGTTGATGCTATAGTTGTCATAATTGTGAGGCTCTGTTCAGGTGAACAGTGTCTCTATAAAAAGACTTGACCTTTCTTGTGTTTTTTGAGCAGATTATCTGATGAGCATGATGGGAATTCCTCTGTCCTGTAGCCCTGTGGTCAAATCTCTATCTGCTAAATTCAACCTTCAAGTATTGAGTTTGGACTGGTTTTGTCGGCATTATGTTGGAGTTAGTATCAGGTAACAGCTGGGTCACTTTCCTTCAGACTCAGGCCTGAAGTGAACTGATTAACTTGTAAAACAAGAAGTCCAGGGCTCATTATCTGAGGGCTGTGTTACAGTTCAGACTTACTCAGCCTGTGACCCATTTACTTCTATAAGAGAGTCAGTGTTCATTCAGTCAGACACATTTCCAGATCCTTGGCTTCCTATTGATACTTTAAATCCAGCTGGATGTTACATCCCTCACATCGGTCTGAGATCCTCAGTCTCACAGCCTTTGCTGTTTCCTTCCTCTGGAGTAGTGTGTAACCATGAAATATAGACATAAACACTGAAAAATTAGGCAAATTTATTAAATCATACATAGATATCAGGCCGTCTACATCCACTTTCACAAAGGTTTTCATCCCTGACACCAGACTTTGGTACTGTATTGATGACAAAAGTGACTTTTAGACTTCATGAGTACTTTTAAAACTTAGATTTCAAAGTTAGAAGTTAGTAAATTATTAAAGGAATATTCTAGTGTAAATTTAAGTTATGGTCAAACACACTGTAACACTGAGTTTAGACAGCCCCTCGAGAGATGAACGTTGCCTGCTTGCGTCTCCAGTTATCCAGTTTTGCTCCAACTTAAGTACCGAATGCACAATAGCAATACACAGTGGTCTACGTCTCCACGCACAAACCTCAACCAAAAAGCCACACAGTAGCTACAAATAATGCTCAGAACAGCACCTAATTTCATCAACAGTACATATAGCGTCCCAGCCAGAGTACTCGCCATCAAACATCCATTTAGCTTTGCCTGATTTCTTTAGCAAAGAGACTAAACACAACTCACCCACTCTCCTCCAGCAGCCGCCTGTTTGTGGGGGAGCCCTGACAAGTCTATCACCGAGTGCAGCGGAAAAATTATGATTATTACCTCATGGAAATGCAATCAGAGTTCTTGTGTATCTTGTATGTGCACACGGTAGTTGTGAAATGTAACATTAATATTAATGCTGTTTTAATGTCCTCTAGACAAACAAAGAAAAATGTTTCTGAAAACACGTTTGGATTCTATTTACTGTATGCAATATGTACGTGTCCTTTGCCAGTCACGCAGCCTGTTTCTTTTTTGCTACAAGTTTTTGTCATAAGCCGCAAGATTGCCAATCTCTATGGCACCAGGGCTATGGACAAAAGAAGTAAACATACAGCCCTGGTCTATAGTCAGAGTCAGTAGGTATAAAAATCGGTAAGTGAGTCAGTGAGTAAGCCAGTAAATAGGTGAGCATGGTCTTGTTCTCAACATGAGACAGGCTGTTTCCCTTTATTTAGATACAGAGACAAGGATTGTTTTACAGTCATTTGAGATCAATAATAGAACCCCAGCCTATTCAGCTCCATTCATGTATGAGGTGTGTCGACCAACAATCCCTGAAGCAAAGTAGCTCAAATAGAGGACAAGCTACTCAACAATTTACAGCCAAAACAATGGATGTCCAAAGACACAAGCTCAAGAAGATGGTTTGGAAATGCTTTGAGATAATGTCACTGAAATATGGAATTTAGGTGAGCTCATTAGCAGACCTGAAATCCTTCAATTAGACTGTAGATCAGGGGTGCAATTAAGGATTAAAGACTCTTAATGACCACATGAGAGAAACACTTTGCAGTATTTATCAAGTTACAGTGGAGAGGAAGAACTTCCTTTAACAGGCTTCTGCCTCAAGCAGAACCAGACTCAGTCAACTGGTCTGACACACAAATACACACACACACACACACACACACACACACACACACACACACACACACACACACACACACACACACACACACACACACACACACACACACACACACACACCTCCGAAAGCTTCACATTCAAATATTTAGCATAAGAGTGTTCTCAGATGACACTGGAGGTATGAGATGAGGAGTTTTGAGGACCTTGATCCATGGCCAGAAAAAAAAACTGAACTGTTACAGTTGGCAATAGAATTGACCACCAAGTTTCCTCAAGATAAAGTACCACAGTGACAAGACAGAAAACTGGAGCTGGCTAAACTTGAGGGTGCAGTTACAGAGACATGGAGAAGCAGGAAGTTGCCTCCAGTTTGGATCTGTTCTCTGAGAAACAAAGTTTAGACATCTATTTAATGCCCTATGTCTGCAGAATAATCTAAACAATGTGGATTTGAGGAAAGAGGCCAAAACCAAAACATTTCCTAGTGTCTGAAAGCTTGATGGTTTACAGTATGAGATTAATATTCCTGCAAATACAAGCCCTTCATTCTTGCCAAGGGTTGTAGCCAAACTGCTCTCATTTCAGTCTGCTAAATATAAAGCGAGGAAAAGATGCAGACTGGAAAAAGAAGGCCACACAGCAAAGACTGAATCAGTGACTTGCAGATGTTTGCCCCCACCGATCAGCCAAGATGCAGTGATGTGTCCTGAATTGTGACTGTGGTGCAGGTGGGGATGACTCAGCAAATTAAAAAAGGAAAAAAATGCTTAACAGCAAGATTAATTGGCTTTAGCTTATTCTGTAGACATAATTGGCTTTATGCAAACAGGAGGAACACACCAATGCGTTTCTCTCATGCCCCAAAATACTTCACACCTCACCTTTAATGATGGCATGAAACACAGATGCTTTGAATATACCCACACTTATACAATAACAGTCCCTGACTGATGCTGTTACATGCAAATTTCTACTTTCAAGGGAATAACAGCCACATTGGATCACAGACACACAGTAGGTGAGCATTACTTCGCATTGAAAGAGTTCCAGCAGAGCTGCTTCCACTCCATAACAAGAGGAAACCTCCACTCACCATTAACAAGTTCATGCTGTAGGCTTTTTGTCTGTGACCGAACCATTCAAGTTCAGACTTATGCGCCTACTGTTCTCTGTTTACACTGACGCCAATCTGCTGAGTCCATCCTCCCCTATGCCTCATCTTAAACATGATTTTATCAGTTTGAGCTTAATTCCATTGGTTTGTTCCCCTCCCCCTTTCATGGCGCCACTTACTTTATTTTGACCTGTTGTTTAGATATTATTCAAATCAGCTCTTTCAGGGGTGACCACGAGCTCATCACCATCAGACTCTGGTCAGTTCATCTTTAGGCTAAAGTGGATGTTAAGCAGTGTTGGTATACAGAGTTACCGAGATGAGGTCACAACTGCTGCTGCTGGTGCAGCAGAGGTTTTCAAGGAAACAGAAGTAGACTGGAATACTCTACTCTGGTAAAAGTACAGATACTTAAGTGAAATTTTACTACAGTAGAGGTAAAATAACCAGTCTGAGTACTTACTTGTACTCATGATGGTGGGGCACCAACAACATAAATGTGTGAAGTGACCAAGACAATCTAGCTGCAGACCACCACTGAGAGGACCAACCTCCACTGAGCGGACTGGAAGTTGTTTGAAGCCTTTCAAAATAAAAGCAAATATACCTGGAGAATATTTTTTTTTATACGAAGTTCATTCAAAGCCTTTCAAATTAAAAGCAATCACACTGGGAAGTACATATTTTTTGTCTGGTGTGAATATAATTTCTTTTTTTAAGGCTTTATTACCTTCTCCTGATGTTTAATGGTACCAGATGTCATATCTTTCATAATAAGAGTTATATTTGACTTGTCAATAGAGCCTGAATTAATGTTTTGGACACATTTCTGATTAGAAAACAAAACAGAAAAGGTGTCTTGGTAGGCTTCCTTAAAGCCAAACTCACCTGACAAGTTTTAAAGTATCTCATTCAATGCCAAAATGAAATAAGGAAAAAGTACTTCTCAAGTTTCTTGAATTAAGATTTAAGTTTAGGGTTGAGAAAATGACTTTTTAACCAACTTTCTTTATTCCACGAGTAGATTCTATTTTTACTCATAAGCAATTCAGGTCTTATTTTTGTTGTGTAATTTCCTGTTACAAGACTTTTTTTGTTGTTTAATTTGGCTTAATTAAGCTTCATAAGACCTAAAACTAGAGGTAAAAGAGTAAAGTGTAATGAGATTATTTTGACACAGACTGAGACACTGGATTAGAGTGGAAAGATCAAACAATCAGCTGACTGATGGAAAACTTGCAAGCTGTAATCTGAGCAACACTTTCTACTTCAAATATATGGTAAAAGTAAAAGTATCGTATCTAGAAACTACTTGACAAGTACAAAACAAGAGCACAAAAATCCAGTTTAATTACAAGAGCATGAGTCAGTGATTTTAGCCACTGAAAACAAGCAAACACATCTCACCTGCCGATCAGCTCGAGCCTGCAGAGAGTTAGCAAAACAGTCAGAAAAATAGCCTTGAGGGACACCCTCATAAAACTGCAGCTAATCTCTGAGAGGTTTTTGTTTTTGCATGAATCAAACAAGCATCACTCAAGATACAAACTGCTCTTCTTTACATGTGCTGCTGGTTGGAATCTTTTTTTTTTCTCTGTGGGTAAATTCATGTTCCCAGTGGTTGCATTTAACCCCTGTTTCCACCTTATTTGCTGTACTCACTGCAAACAAATCAAGCATCTCCTCCAATGAGCATTTCTGAAATCAACCTTTGTATCCAGCTGCCATAAAACACATGCAAAAGACTCCCCTAGAAGGTCATTTCAGTTCCCTGTTCAGCAGACCTGCCTTACATTATTGCTGATTTACAACTTCCTGGTTGTTGTAAATGCAATGGGCCGTGTGGTTATCACTTCGTCTAGAAACTCAAGATTTCAGGTTCAGAGAAGCTGTCAGGCCTACATTTGGTACACTGTTTCAATACCCACACATGTATCTTAAAGATAGGTAAGTCAGCTAAGTCAGGTAATTAAAGTCTGAAAATTACCTTTCACATCTTCTGAACCTCATGATTCCCAGTCAGAGTGAAGCTCCGGGTAAACCACTCCCTGTCTGTTGTGCCTGTCCTCCTGCTTCCAGGTGTCACTAAATAACTGTGTCAGTTAAGGGCAAAAGATACAGGTGAAAGTGGGCTGAGCAAAACACCCAATCCACTCTGACAAACCACTGAGCATATGCTCATATAGCTACTGCTTTTGGTAACACCCTTAACACACCCACTAAGTGGCTGTAGATAGTAACTTTCCAGCTCCTACCTTGTGAGTAATGGAGTAATAAAGCTAGAATGTAACAGCTGATTACAACAGATAATTTGCCAATTTTATTTTTTTTTTCTTATCAAGCTCAATTTGCTGACTTTGCAGAAATAAACTGGATCGTTTGCCATCACTGAAGTTTCAGGTTACATTGTTTTACTTTTATCCTTTTTGGTGTAGTTCTGCCAAAAAAACAAAGTCAGAACCTGCGAACACAGAGGGATTTCCCTGTGGTTGTGGACTTTGATATATCAGGAAACGTTGCTCCACATTGCCATCTGATGGACTGGTAGAAAGAAACACAAAAATTTCTGTTGAAGAGGAAGCAACTGGTGTTTTCTGAACCTATTCAGTGTCACAGAGAACATTAACCAAAGAGGAGGAATTTCCAGACATTTTCTGCAAACTTCCATCTGATGCAACATTTTTTTCCACAGCCCATAAAATAAATATTCCACTCTTACCATCACCCAAAAAAGATTTTGAAGTAAATAAACAGCCTTTTAATACATCTGTACAACCACAGAATAAGCAAAAGTGAGCAACATTAGAGGGGTCTCTCAAATACACATATGTTCTGGGCAGGGTAAACTGATAATCTCATCTGGTTGTCATTTGAGTGAAATTTCCTCCAGCAGCTTTTCAGTCCATGTGTAAAGAGATCAGTGTTTGGCAACGTTGTTGATAAAATATTATGCTTTGTTACAGCCTGCAAGATATTAAGTGCTTTAACTAACACAGAGCTGCTCAAGCATAACAAGTTCCCTGCCAAGATGTAATGCCCAGTGTTCAAACGTGAGGCCGAGGTGCAGAGGTGCTAAAAGCTGCAGTTCCTCCAATGTCCACTAGAGGCAGAATTGCAACCTAAGGAGATGGGAAATGAAACTAAATTTAAACAATCTTCACTGCACCAGAAAAACAGGTAGTCAGCATTTGTATGAAAAAATCCTTTCTCCACACTGTTCGAGGGTTATTTACATTTAAGAAAGTAGGGTTGCACGTTCTGCAAATGAGGGGCACAAATGATAATAAGCAAGGAGGCTGAGCCCCTGAGCCATGCACGTCATGCCTCAGGGGAGGTCCTTTATATCTAAACTTCTCAACCTAAACAAATCAGTTGAGAAACTCCATGATAGGCTAAGTTTAGATGAAGGTTGCAGATCCAAACTGCTGTTGAGTCACTTCTGTGTAAAAATGGAAAGGCATCTCATTCTCTTATAGTGACGATCAGGAATCTCCTCCTGTGATTTAAGCTATTTACAGTCACAGCACCATCTGTTAGTTTTGGGGGATTTTAATAATCAGTGGTTGCTGATGTTTGGCCGAATGAACTGTCTTCTCTGCAAAAAAATGTGTCTTCAACTGTTCTCCTCAAATTGTATCCAGCTGTCATATCTTGCCTCCTATGGCGTAAACATTGGTCCAGGAAATAGATTTTTCTTTTTGTGACAATGAGGCAACCGTTATTATCATTAACAAAGGGCACTCTTCAGTTCCATTTATTAATAGATTTATGAGGCGCCTTACCATGTCCTTACCTGTCTCGGACCTGCGCTCAGTTCTACGCAAGATTGACAATTGAGGGCCATTGAAACCACTGTTGATAAGCTTCAAACCACCCGACACTGGGACTTTTCCATGTTTTCTTTAATCTGTGCTTTAAGTCTTTTTCTGTGCAATGACTTATTTATGGAGAAATGTGGTATCAAGTGAGATACAATGAGGTTCTTCTGGAGCTCGGATAGAATAAAAAAAAACAACGTAAAGATTTGATGTGAGAGCTTTAAGTTTGATTTTTATCCCAACAAAGTAATGCAAGGTGGATCTTTCCTGCACCCTCAAAGCTGATTGAATCAGGGCTCGGGGGACAGTGATATTTATTCTTTTGTGTTTTATCCTTTTATGTCAAAGAACTTTGTAAACCTGCTTCATACACAAACATAACTTTAGTGAGATTATATGTATTGGACAAAATCGCCTGCAAACTTAAAAAATATCCCCATTCCTCTACCGTTTGCCTATTCTCACGTCTGACAGCTCTAGAGCCTGCAGTATAAATGTAAAGCACATAATGCGTGTCAATGATCCACAGCTGTTATGTTTTGTCTGTATCAGACTGTAGTTTCTGTGTATATTAAAAAAGCGACCTGTTTAATGTGTAAGCCCTGGAATACAGCCTAGGATCGTCAACATTCAAGACCATGTTGCTCGCCCTGAGCTCCCACTGAGATGATCCATCACAACACCCGCACACATATGTTTGTGGAATACACACTTCCATCAGCAAGGCACCACTGGTTATCTCCCAGCATGCAGCAGGTCTCTTTATAGCATCTGGGGAACAGAATACATTAAGTAGTTTCAACATTGCTATTGCTGCTAAGACTTTGCAGGTACTAGACTTGAAAAAAATGGAGAAAACGAGTGGCGCAGTGCAGCGATGGAGGCATCTCCACTCAGCCTCTCATGTTTCACCTTCTTTTTCATTTCCCTTCCTTTCCTACAAGGAGCATTAAAGTTAATTGAACCCACTTCTCAAGAATAGGGTCATGGCCTAAGCAGCAGGAAAACACCAATTAGCTCTAAAACAAGCAATTAGTAACATGCTCCATCTGCTTTGATACCAAACAAGTCCGTGTTACAGTGCAGCTCCGACTGGTGATTTGATGCTTTAATGGGAGACCATTTAGCCCACGTTTATTACTTTGGTGTGTGTGTGTGTGTTTCTAATTACAGCCCTGATTAAGCCAATTAGGGTTTCATAACAGTGTAAAGTTTATTTATAGAATGAGATTAACGCCTGGCTTTCAATAAAATGGATATTTGGAAATAATAATGGATAGTGACTTGTGTAAAAAAGTATTTATATGGAGTTTTACCAACTAGCAATCTAATCTGATTCAATGCAGAGAAATTTTAGCTCTGACAGTTTGAATCTCACAAGGATGCTATTTTAACCTGCGCCTTTTCCTTCCTTGAGTATCATGCAATATGTGTGGTAGTATTAATTCCATACAACACCACAGTTTTACCAAAAACACCCCCTAAATTGAATTTAATATCAATATTTTGTGTCAAGAAAGGGATGACTAACAGGCTTTCAAGGTTAAAAACTCAAAACTAAAGTTCCTCACAACTGTCTGGTATATTTCTTGAAAGCTTTGTCATCTACAGGACTGTCTCAGAAAATTAGAATATTGTGATAAAGCTCTTTATTTTCTGTCATGCAATTAAAAAAACAAAAATGTCATACATTCTGGATTCATTACACATCAACTGAAATATTGGAAGCCTTTTATTATTTAAATATTGCTGATTATGGCATACAGCTTAAGAAAACTCAAAAATCCTATCTCAAAAAATTAGAATATTTCCTCAGACCAAGTAAAAAAAAAAAGATTTATAAGAGCAAAACAAAATCAAACATTTGAAAATGTCAATTAATACACTCAGTACTTGGTTGGGAATCCTTTTGCACGGATTACTGCATCAATGCGGCGTGGCATGGAGGCAATCAGCCTGTGGCATTGCTGAGGTGTTATGGATGCCCAGGATGCTTCAATAGTGGCCTTGAGCTCATTTGCATTGTTGGGTCTGGTGTCTTTCAGCTTCTTCTTCACAATACCCCACAAATTCTCTATGGGGTTCAGGTCAGGGGAGTTGGCAGGCCAATCAAGGACAGTAATGCCATGGTCAGTACACCAGTTACTGGTGGTTTTGGCACTGTGGGCAGGTGCCAGATCATGCTGGAAAATGAAATCATCATCTCCATAGAGCTTTTCAGCAGACGGAAGCATGTAGTGCTCTAAAATCTCTTGGTACACAGCTGCATTGACTCTGGACTTGATGAAACACAGTGGACCAACACCAGCAGCTGACATGGCTCCCCAAACCATCACTGACTGTGGGAACTTCACACTGGATTTCAAGCAACTTGGATTTTGCTCCTCTCCAGCCTTCCTCCAGACTCTGGCGCCTTGACTTCCAAATGAAATACAAAACTTTCATCTGAAAAGAGGACTTTGGACCACTCTGCAACTGTCCAATGCTTCTTTTCCATAACCCAAGTCAGACGCTTCTTCCGTTGTCTTGAGTTCAGGAATGGCTTGACCATGGGAATACGGCTATTGTAGCCCATTTCCCGAACACGTCTGTGAACAGTGGCTTTTGATACCTGGACTCCAGCTTCAGTCCACTGTCTTTGAAGCTCCCCCAAATTCTGGAAGCTGCTCTTCTTCACAATGCTGTTAAGGCTGCGGTCCTCTCTCTTGGTTGTGCAGCGTTTCCTGCCACATTTCCCCCTTCCAACAGACTTTTTGTGAATGTGCTTTGAAACTGCACTCTGTGAACAGCCTGCTCTTTTAGAAATTTCTTTTTGTGTCTTACCCTCCTGATGGAGGGTGTCAATGATGGTCTTCTGGACAGCAGTCAGGTCAGCAGTCTTCCCCATACTTGTGATTTAGTTTACTGAACCAAGCTGAGTGTTTTTAAAGGCTCAGGAAACCCTTGCAGGTGTTTCAAGTTAATTAGGCGACTCAAGTGATTAGTTAAATAGCCTATTAGTATACTTTTTCATGATATTCTAATTTTTTGAGATAGGATATTTGAGTTTTCTTAAGCTGTATGCCATAATCAGCAATATTAAAAAAATTAAAAGGCTTGCAATATTTCAGTTGATGTGTAATGAATCCAGAATGTATGACATTTTCATGTTTTTAGTTGCATTACAGAAAATAAAGGACTTTATCACAATATTCTAATTTTCTGAGACAGTCCTGTATACTGTAGACTCAAAAACCCAGTTTTCAATATGAACCTCAGAAAACCTCAGATTCTATTCCCAAGATCAAACTTTCACGACTATGCAGTTTTGTCTCTGCACAGATTGAAACGCTGATTTTGATGACTGAGCATTAGGGCCACATTTAGGAAGAAAAAATGATGATTTTGAGAATAAAGCTCTCACATTGTGAGATAAAAATCATTTCATAAATAAAGTTGCAATATTAGAAAATAAAGTCATATTGTTGTGATGGAATAAAGCTGCTATATGTATAGGAATAAAGTGGTAAGAGAATAAAATGTTGGTGCATCAATATTAAACACATAACAGGTATGACTGTATCATATAGTTCTCATACAATATGGTCACTATATTAGAGTACAGGTTGCTATTACAAGTCGAAAAAGGGAAATTCAGTGTTCTCTGGAAGAGCAGTCAAGAAACTGTTGGGGACATGGTTGAAGTCTCCTGATAAAAAGTTAGAAAATGAGAAAATAGTTAAACTCTTAAAATTATGAGAGTTTAGTCATAAGAAAATAAACTTTCAATAAGAAGAGTTGAAGGTCATATGACAAGAATAAAGCTGTAATGTTGTTAAGGTTGAAGTTGTAAGAAAATACAGTCCTTGTGTCACAGGATTGAAGTTATTAAGTAAATAAAGTCATAAAACAGAGTTTTCAATTATAAACTTGAGATGCGCCAGCTTGCTCATTTTAAAGCAGGTAACTGGCTGTTCATTATAACACTTGACTCTCTTTACATAATGACCTAAGTCATGAAACATGACAACACTATTCTTGCAACACTATGAAGTTATTCCTGTAAAGTTAAGACTTCTTTATAATGACTTTAGAGTCTCCTAAAACTGAGACTTGCATCCTGACCTCTTGATATAGCTCAAATCCTTGGTTTCCATTTCCAAATCATGCACAGTTGTGAAATAAAAACACCCCTGAGTGAGTGTTAAACAGGAGATACAACAGTCAGGACTCACTTCAGATGAAATGTTAAAGAAATACAAGAATAGGTGCATAGGAGAGGAGTTAACAATCAAAACACATTAAGTCTTCTGCATACTCACTGTCATCAGAGACAGAAGTACGTCTGCAGTGTGACTGTAAGAGAGCAGCAGGTGACAGAGAACACACAGTACACTGCAAAGACACTCAATGCAGAAACAATCACTTCTTCCTTTGGTCTTGAGCATTCTCATTTCGTGCTCTCACCCTCCTCTTCCTCTCAGATTGTCTTCATCCATCTTTGATACGAACTTTCAGCTCAACTGTGCACTTTGAGATAGCTTTGATTGGTTTTATCACATCATGAGCAACAAGTGTTTTCACTATCCAGTCTGTTTTCGTGGGTTTATGTTACGAGTTTTGACGTCTGCAGCAGAGTGTGCCAAACATGGTAGACGAGTTGAATAATTGGCTAAAAGGGTGACCTGTTGAATAAACAAATTCAGTTTGTTCGATCCAGATAATGAGATTTTGAGATGTAGCGGTTTTTAAAACTATACAATTTCAGATTGTTTGAGAGCTGTTATGTGCTGAAATTATAAAGTGACTTTGACAGATTGCTCAGCCCTCCCCTCTCTGGGCACTTCCCATCCATCAATGTCCCAGCGCCAAGGTCTCCTTTTCCATTTCTCTTTCTCATCCCACTGAAGGAGCCGACCACACTTCACAGTCAAGGTCTCATGCTTTGCGTCTATTGATTGAGCGCAGCTTCCAGTGAGTCACCTCTCCCACATCTCGTCTTCTGATGTGTGAGCTCTTCACTAAATCATTTCATCGTTGATCCTTGACAGCCTCCAGGTTTAGGTTTTTGGTTCTTGGTATCAGAGTCAGAGAAAATGAGTTAGCTTTTTCATATAGGGGATTATCTTTTCTGATTTATGTCCTCTCCTGGCCTTGAATTGAAAAGATTAACTTATAAATACAAGGTCCAGACTCACTTGGGTATCAAATTTAATTTCTACAATGACTGCTCAAAGATTTCGTAGTTCTTGTTGTCGTCATATCTGTGGAAGGGGTCATTAAGTGCGATAGCATCCAGTAAGTGGATCCGAGCTTAGTGGTTTCCCTATCTGACTTCAGGAATTTACCCATGCATACAGAGGAAATGCTCCCAGCTGACTGCAAAGTGGATGAAGCGTTTGCTGCTGGGCACCATGTCCATCATGTCTACAGTGGGAACAGGCAGCGAACTTTGGTCACTTCTGAGCGGAGTATGTCAGCTACTGTGGAAGTAATTTTTTGGCTGTGTTTGTCTTTTATATACACACAGTCAATGACTGCAGCTCCAAATATCCTTATACTTGATATGTGACTAAGCTCAATACCAAAGTTTCAGAAGTTTCTCTTTTTTGACAGAGGAAAAATGTTTGTAGTTTTATATATGATCAATTTAAAGCTCCTATGAAGAGTTTTTAATGCCTATGAAATTGAAATCGATGTTTTGTACAGAATGTAAAAGCAAACAATCAGCCCTGTTTTCATCATTTCCAAGAAGTCAGTAGGATGAGATCGTTTTCCAAACGTCACAACTGTAGCATGGAGCGGACAAGATAAGCAAAGAATTTTTTGTCCTCATGGGGTGCCAAAATTGTCCTAAGGTTCCCCTATCTATCTATCCATCTATCTATCTATCTATCTAGCTATCTGTCTATCCGTCTATTTGTGTGTGTGTGTATACGTACATACATAAATATACATACATACATATATATATACACGTACGTATATATACATACATATACATATATGCATATACATTTATAAATATGTATATATTTGTATATGTATGTATATATGTATACATATACATATATATTTATATACATATATATACACATATACACACACATATACTATATACATACACACATATATATACACACACATACATATTATATATATATATTTATGTATATATATACACACACACATACATACATACATATATACACATATACATACGTATATATATATATATATATATATATATATATATATATATATATATATATATATATATATATATATATATATATATATATATATATTTATACATACATACATATGGTCATTGTTCGCACACAGTTATCTTGGTATAAAGTGTTTGATTCATCAAGGCTGTTTGATGAGGAAATAAAAAAGGAAAACCTTATTTCTTCAGATCACATTTTCTTACCTGACACCTGCCTTCCTGCAGCAGGAACAGATATTAGTACGACAAGTTACTGTGAACAGTTTAGTTTGATCATAAAAAAACGTCATTGTGAAATCAGTCTGTTTTACAAACAGCTACAAACTCCTAACATCATTAAGGCCTGAGTTTGTGTCTGCATAATGCGAAATGATCCATTTCAAAGGATCATCGTTGTGAAGATGAAGAGAATCGCAGGAAGCCACTTGATTCATTTGGATATATGTACTTTCATTTCAATTAAAAAAAAGCACTTTCAAACCTATTCATTCATTCATTCATCGTAAGGCCTTACAGTGCGTCATCATTCACATTTCCACAAACTCTCAAATTCTATGAGATACATGTTTGTAGATACATGACTGAACATGTGACAAAAACAGCTACAATCTGGATTACATTGATTCGCACTCACTCATGACCAGCATTCGTAGCATAAGAGTTAACTTTACGTGATGAAGGTGTTTCAGGAATATTCTTTGCATACCGTCTTAAAACCCCCAGTCCTTCCTCCCATGAGTCCCTGTGCCCCTTTAGGTCTCTTTATTTTAGTTTTAGTACATTAAAAGCATTTGAACTTCTTGAAGTCTTTGTCCCTTGTCAGACCTCCTCACTGCCAGAAAAGCACCAAGCACTGTCTTCATCCTCCTCACTGGGGTCCCAGTCCTCCCTGGGTGCTCTGGCTGTCACTGTGGTCGCCCCCCCACAGGCTGTAAAACTGACTGAAGTCCACGTAAGGCGGGACTCGGCCTGTCTCATCAGGCTGCGCTGCCTGGCTTCCTCTCTGGCGGAAAAGGCTCCCGTCCCCTGAGCTGGAGCTGGAGCTCTGAGTCTGCGTGTTGGTGGACTGGAGGGTGGCTGTGGGGCTCTGACTGCTGGGGAGATCGGAGGAGTCACAGGGGGAGGAGGAAGAGAGTGGTGGTTGGTTGGGGAGGGTGGAGGAAGAGGAGGGGGCAGGTATGAGGGTGGGGATAGAGGTGGAAGAATCAGGGGCGTCCAAGGAGACAAACGGGTCCAGGTCACAAGTGGAGAGACATTGTAGGGAGGTGGAGAGTGGAAGGGGGAAAGGAGGTAGAGGGGTGGTGGAGAGAGAGTAGAGGGAGGTGGAAAGCGGGAGAGGAGAAAAGGGAGAGAAGGGGGAAAAAGGGAGTTCAATTATAGGCTGCAGGATGTCGACGGGCGGTTGGCAGGTAGCGGGATTGAACATGCTAAAAAAGCAGGAAAAGAAAAGGAAAGGAGAGAGTGAAGGAGGCAGGAAGGGTCAGGACAAGTCAGTGCCATTAGAAAGAGAAACAAAGATGAGTAACAATGTGAGTCAGATGGTGAGAGGCGGACAGATACAGAGGCAATCCAGAGGCAATGGATGAGGAAGAGCTAATAACAGAGGAGGAGGAGGAGTGTGCACATGCTGAGACTGGAGTACAGCAGCCATGATGTTACAGGTAAATTAAGGCGAGTAAGCTCAGGCCCATCCACAGCTGTCTTGAACTCTTGTTTTTTTTTATAGTGGAGGTTATGATTCCTTTAGGAGAGGGATTTACCACAAATGTTCAAGTGTTGATTCAAATGCTAGCTAAGTGTGGTTTTGTGATGATGGGCCACAAAATAGTCCATAAAGCACTGTGCTGCCCTGCACACATATTTATCAGAGTAGAATTGGACTGGGTGATTTGGGGAATGAAAAAAAAAAGAAAAAAAAAAAAAGGATCACCATATATTTTGTCATATCGTCTGATCTCGCCTATTATCACGATTGTTTTTTCATTTTTTTAAACTTCCAATTTTAAAGCATCTGTACTAAAAACTAAAGAAACTAGCGATTAGTTCAGCATTTTATTAACATACAGAGTAAAAAAAAAAAGTTTTTACTCAACAGAAAAACAAAATAAACAAATCGCTCCCTCACTGATAATGAAGACGCCTTAAATGTAAACATTAGATTATGTAAACGTACATGATATTGATCGTTGCTTTGGTCTGGTGGCTGCACTGCTAGTTGTGGCTAAACTGCTAATGCTACTTGTGGCGTCAGCAGTAACAGGCTGTGCAGACTTAGCTCGCATTTTCATGCTTTCCACATAATCGCTCGGGGAAGTACTTCTTCAAATGATCAGACAGATTTGTTGTGCTGCCGGTTTTTGAGGGCACCGACCACAGACATACCTTGCACATCGGCTTAATTGCTTGACGTCTTGACGTCTTTAGAGATACACGAACCACTGCCACACAACTGACAGTGAATAACTTTTCTTTTCAACAATGGCATCTTCGGAGAATGAAAGTCAAAGTCACGGCTGAAGGCTAAAACATACAGAATGCGTATTTGAAGCGTGGCAGCAGCGTCTCGTATCATGCAGCAAATAGGCCGCCATTATAATCAATGCAGCATCGCATACAGGACGCGTATCAGCTCCGTAGCAGCGTCGTGTCGAGAGCAGCACTGCTAAAGATGCGTGGCGAGTCTATTTTTGCTGCTCTACTCCTCCAATGCACGTCGATCCACACAGAGAAGATCGTTACAGACAGGAAGTCAAGCATAAAAACTTTGCATGTCATCCGGAATTTCAAAATAAAACACCATATGCAACTCCAGACTGTGAATCAGTTCACGTAGATGCGAAATACTTCTTGGTTCTGAATTTATTAGCAACACAGAACAATCTGATGGTCAATCCCTGATCCATGTGGACCCCAACAGGACTTTGAACTGCTAACTCTGTCTGAAGATAACAGCACAGCATAAAGTAATATAGTTTACTTTATTAAACAACAGTAAACCTGCAAAAACCCAAACTGTAAAATCACGTTGCTTTTTCACATATAGTAGAGGCTCAACAGTCACTGAATTATATCCAAATTAGCAGGAAATTGACCAAAGAAAGGCAAAACAACCTCTTGCGAGCATGTTGTTTTCTCTATACTGAGCCCAGCTGAACCAGGGCTGCACTATGCTGCTGCCAAGCTCCAAATGCGCAACCTGTATGCCATACCCAATGCTGCTATACGGAGCAATGCACTCAATACGGATCCTGTGCGTGTTTTCAGCTTGACATCTATTTTGCTTGCTTTAGCTCCTCGTTTAGCTCCACATTCGGTCATTCTGTTTACTTGTCCTGTTTACGTCACAGGCAATTTATAGAACTGAGCAGGAAAAGCTTGACTCTGACTGGCTGTTGTCATGCACATTTCCGCTATGTTTGATCAAGTAAATATGCTGACAGCTGATCACTGTGATCAAACTAATATTCATCACAAATATTAATCACGGTCATTTAGGAATAAAACCAGCGACCACTGCACCAAAGACTACAGCCTTTCAACAGGGGGGGCTTTGACTGCCATAGTCAACCAACCGACAGTGTGCAAGAAGAACAGAGAGCCAGCCAGCCTCCCTTTCAAAAAAGAAAGATCTTTATTATCTTTTTGAGGACATCTGCAGTCATCTGTTCTGCTAAGGAAGAGGAAAACACAAAAGCTGCAGCTTTGTGTTGGACAGACTCATAGGGCTCCATTTTTTCCACAAATAATCCCCCTGCTAAACTGCTACTTCTCATTTATTTAAACATCATTTGATATTGAAGATGATTTTTCTTTCATTCAGCTCACTCTCTAAACTCATCATCAAAGCGTAATCTGCTTCAGAAAAGATGACTTTGTCTGTGTTTTATGGGCTTCATGCTGGTCTGAGGAGGAACCAGATACTGTAGCCAAGCTGGCCTCTTGAGAGTATGTTGAAATGTATAAAGACCGTCTAAGTCTGCAGGAAAAAAAAGCAACAGCCTTCTCTGGAGGCCTAGCAGGGGGCTCCAGAAAAACAAAAAACAAAGCAAGCCTGTCTAGCAAAAAGTGAAACTAGGTGAGAAAAAGTCATCTACAAAGGCTCAGTGCAGAGCAATGAAAGGACTTTGACTTTGTCATGCACAGGCAGAATAATAAGAAAAGAGCTTCTCACAAGCCTAAACGGATTGCCTGATTCTTGGTCTGGATGTGGCAGTGTTTCTGTGTGTCTCATTCCTGTAACAATATTGAAGGGAAAATGGCCCACTAAAGCCAAACAAAGCTGATTCTATTCCTACAATTCAGTTATTCTTATAAAAAAGTTTAATCATGAGATACTTTCGCTTGCATTTGACCCGTCTTTCTTTTCCAGCCAGTAACAGAAACCCTGGATTGAAACAGCACACACAGCGGCTGAACAATGAGGAGGTAAAATCCATGCTGACACATAAATAAGCAACGCAGCAGAGGGAGGCAGGGGAGTGAAAATCAAGCTTACCTAAAATAAATATAGCAAGGGAGGGACGAGGGAGTTGATAAATCTTGCTTATCTAAATTACAGCCAAAATAAGCTTAACTGTAGGGAGGAGCTGAGTCCAAATTAGGTTCTCACAAACAAAGAGGGAAAGAGGAGTTCATGAAACAAGACTGGAGCTCAATTCAGGGCATGCACACCAGAGAGAAACATGCACATGTATGGCTCAACCTGAATCGAGAGCTAACAAAGCAGGCTTACTTACCCAGGGGTAGGGGTGCCTTCCTCTAGAGTGGAGGCCGTGTTGGTTCCATTAGTGAGGGTGCTCTGAGAGGGCATAACCAGTGAGAGGGTGACACTGGTTTTACTGGTGCTCTGGCTGTTGGAGTAGGGCACTGATACCGGATAGATGCGTCCACCTTTAAGAGAGACAGGAAACAAACCTGTTTTGAATGAGTTTCATTTCAAAACCAGTGAAGAGCTGCATTCAGATTGTTGGGACATGAAAATGGAGGAGGCTTGCATTTCATTTCTCTCACATGCACTCAGGGATAACACTAAGAAGCTAATGTGCAGTCTTAGCATCGAATGGGCACCTTGAGAACTTTTAGAAAATTTGATTTTTTTCCTGCCTAAGCCTGTTTTTTTTTTGTCTTTTGTGGCTCTGTGTGGAATCCCTGGCTGTCCCTCTTAAAATCTTTGATTTCCTTTAGTAAAGGCTGTCGACTCAGATGCGGGAAAACAGAGGGTCTTTTGAATGATTTCTTTTGATGTGTAGCCCACCACTAGTGTAAAGTTTTTAGTGGAGGACAGATGGAATGAAACTGATCCATGTCTGGGAAACCAAGCCTTTGAATGCAAAACTAAACCCAGAAGAGATTTGGGATGTTTGAAATGGCATAACTCAATGATGAAAATGTTCTCTCTCTCTGCTCCATGAAAGCTTTAAGATTTTGACCAATAATAATCCAAAGTTGTACTTTTACAATACCAGAACTTTTTCATCCTTAAAGGGAAATTCGTCTGTCTACTACTTAAAGAATTCAGAAGTCTGATGATTGTGGGTAAGATCTTCTGAATCTTTCTGTCTGCCACCATTGTTTTTTAATCCATCATACAAAGTCCAATTTGGTGTTATGAAGTGGGTGATCAATATTCTTTAGAAAGGCCTCCACCTTTCTCAGTGCGCACCTCTCCACCACATCCTCCACTGAGTCCAACTTGATACCAGTTTTTTTCAGTTTTTGTTGCCATGTTGAGTCTGTATCCTAGCGAATATTTCATGGAGAACATCACAGGGACCTTCAACCGTTGCCTTAGGTGGGATGTACTTATTCAAAGCTCCCCTGAGATTTTTGGGTAACCATAACTCCTAGGGCTGGGCGATAAAACGATAACAATATACACTACAGGCCCAAAGTTTGGAAGCAAGGCCATTACAGACCAAACAGTTGGGAGTAACTTCAAGTTTTTGTTCACAATGCTTTTTTTAAAATCCAGCATGAGTTGTATGTATTTTGGGATGTATTTACTCCATGATCAGATGTTGCTTTCATGGAAATGCGCCACTTTACTCCATTTACCTTTAGATATATCTTGATATTAACAGACCCTTGCTAAATATATGTATGTCAGCAAAAGAAAATTAGGGTTTAGTTGCAGGGTCGAAAGCATTTACAAGAATCACAACTTCAGTGCAAAAGCAAAAAGAGTCCATGTAGATTCTCATTCATCCAGGTCATGGTTATCTTGAAGAATTAAAAACAGGCAACTGGACTCTACACAGTCCAGTTGCCTGTTTTTAAGTCTTCAAGAAAAGCAAAAAAACAAATCACAGTTGGATTATTCACCTTAACTTTTTGGCTTTTGAGAGTCTGCATACAAAAATCCTAATAAATCTCAACTGCATTCAAACTACCGCAAAAATGGCTAGAAAGAAGCAACTGAGTAAAGAAACAAAAGTACAGATTTGTACATTGAGTAAAGAAGGATACACAGAAAGAGAAAATTGCAAAACGCCAATGGTGTTTAACAAAGGAGTCCACTAAACTCTGAAGAGACTAGTGCTGGACGATAATTCGATAACAATATATATCGATCGATAGACGTGTGGTGCGATAGAAAAAAAACGGGTCGATAAAAAGTTCGATAGAAAAACACAGTTTCCCTTTCTTTTCATCATAGCCTATCATGTAGCTTTTACTACAGTCATTACTTCCTCCCAACCAATCACAAACGCAGACCCAGGTACGCTACGGCACCAAGCCCAGCCCCTATCAAACCAGACAGCACGTGTATGAGAAATAATGTTACAGCAAGGAGAAGCGGAGGACATTGTCCCGAAGAAAGGTTTCAGTAGTTCACCAGCATGGCAATGTTTTGGTTTTTAGAAGTCTGACAAAAAGCGAACAGCGGTCGTTTGCAAAATTTGCAGAGAATTAGTAAAAACCAAGTCTGGTAACACAACCAGCTTGTTTTACCATCTAAACCGGTCGCACCCGCAGGAGTACGAGCTGTGTCGGTCGCGCCGCGGCTCCACGTCATCGTCGGAGGAGGAATCCTCTGGAACCGCTGCCAGCACCAGCACAAAGCAAGTGAAGCAGACCAAACTGGACTTTGTTTCTTGCCAAAACTACGACAAAGCGTCCGAGCGGCATAAGGACATCACCCATGCAGTAACATGCTTCATAGCGAGGGACATACTGCCAATAACCACCGTTGAAAAGCCTGGCTTCGACCAGCTTCTAGCCACTCTCGACCCGCGATATGAAGTGCCCGGCCGCAAGTATTTCTCAAACACAGCGCTTCAGGCATGAAAACGGGTCAGGGGTTGAAAAGGTGAGAAGGGTGGGGAGGAAATACGTTCCGGTGTTGTGCTGTAGAATGCACCCCTGCATCCCGTCCACTCATTAGCTTCTTAAAGTGGAAGAAAATGAGCTCATAATTTACAAAGACGCGGGTATTTGGATCATGGCTACTAGCAGGGGGTGCATTCGGCAGGGGTGCATTCTACGACACAACACCGGCGTGGATAAGTCCTGCTTCTCGGGCTCAGTTTGCGTATTAAGTCAATCACATGATAATTAAAAATAAATACATCTCCCGACCCCGGGAGAAATATTTCAGTGTTCAGACACCAGGCTGTGGGCAGTTTCCCACACAGTTAAAACTGGTAGTATGCTATTCCCACCTAAAGCTATTCTGTTTATTAATATATTTGTTTGTTTTGTTTATTTTCATCAAAAGACTATTTAAATATTTATTTATCAGATTTTCTAGTCACTTTAGTCTTTATGTTTGTCAGTATTCACTGACGTCACTCAGGCCACTTAAGTTGATCTCTTTTTTTTTAAGTTCTTTTTAAAAAAACTTTCAGTTGTAGTAAAAAAAAGAGAGGTGGTTGAATAAAGGTTTGAATTTGAATTCAGTGCTTGTGTGTTCTTTATTGAAAGTAGGTCATTAAGCAATAGCATAAAACATCCAGGGCTGCAATTAAAATATATGTTAAATAATTATAATAATTATATCGATAATTATCAATATCGATCAATATGATTTATTTTTTATCAATATGCTTTTTTTCTATATCGTCCAGGCCTAGAAGAGACTAGAGGAACCTGGAAGCTATGATGACAGATTAAGGCCTGGACGAAAGAGAGTTACTACAAAAGCAGAGGATAAACATAGCATTGTCACCAGTAAGAGAGATCGGCAAAAGACAGCACCAAAAACAAGGGAGGAAATCAACATGACAAGGTCGAAACCCATATCTCTGACAACTGTGAAAAGATGTTTGAGGAAGGCTGGTCTGAAGGGTTGTGTATCTGCAAACAACACTACTTCGTCCACAGAACAAGAAAAAGAGATATGAGTGGGCAAAAGCTCACAAAAATTGGACTCATGATGACTAGAAACAAGTTCTCTGGACCGGTGAAAGCAAGTTTGAACTGTTTACTTCAAAACGCAGAGTCAATGTCCGCAGACAAACTGGTGAACATCTGAAAGCACCATGTGTTACACCCACAATTAAGCAAGGAGGTGGTAGTTCCATGGTATGGGGATGTTTTGCAGGTGATGGAGTAGGAGTCTTGTTTGAAGTAAAGAGTATCATAAAGAAGCAACAGTACCACTCCATCCTCCAGCACCATGCTGTTCCATCTGGACTCAGACTTGTGCGTCATAAGTTTGTTTTGCAGAAAGACAATGACCCTAAGCACTCTGCCAAGCTCTGTCAGTGTTACCTAGACAAAAAAAAGAAGAGGAAGGTGTTCTTCAAAAGATGGTTTGGCCCCTTCAGTCTCCAGACCTTTCTCCAATTGAGCTTGTGCGGGATGAATTGAATTGATCGGTCAGAAAGGCGCGTCCCACGAATCAGCAGTCTCTTTTTCATGAACTTAAGAAAGCTTGGAATGCAATCCCTGAAACATACCTTAGAAAACTTGTGGAACGAATGCCTGGTATATGCCAAGCTGTTGTTAAAGCCAGAGGAGGTTACTTTAAAGAAAGTAAAGTCTAAGCAACAATAACTCAAATACCTAATAATTATAGTCAAAATGTCTTCTGATAAGTTACTCTTTACACAATAGTCATGTTTATTGTGTTGCAAAGTATATTAATGAAACTATGATCTTTTTTGTACAAATCTGATCTTGCTTCCAAACTTTTGGCCGGTAGTGTATATCAAAAATTAATTTCCCTCAATATCATTATAAAACATGGTCAATATGCTTTTCAATAACCGGCATTCTACCATGCTTTGGTAGACTATACGAACAGGGAATGAAAAGGGGAGTTGCCCTGAGTCTGCTTCGCGCTGAACAAATCATCTGCTGAATTGGAACAAAGTAGCAAACAACTGCGTAGTAGCAGGCTGCAGCTACACACAACCATAACATTTTAACACATGAAGGCGACAACACTGTCGGTGAGAAAAAAAGCAAATGAGTGCTACCCCCCGCAGAAAATCAGATAGTTTTTTGAGGTCAAACATGAAGCAGAGTAATGTGCACTGCAAATTATGTTGAGTACATGTTCTCGCAAAGTCGGTAAATACCTAAAATCTTTTTCATCACCTGAAGCAGTGCCATGCGATAAGTACGCGCAATGCAAAAGGTTACAAATCCCGAGTAGAGCAAGGAGCCTATGGTGCCTGTGCAGCCGAAACAGACGACCACTCAGTCCGCTTTCTCTAGCACAACACCTTACGACAAAACAACGCATGAGACACAAAGACCTCACAGATGCAGTAGCTTATAGTATTGCAAATGATATGCTTCCAATAAGCACTGTAAAATTTCATTTTTTATATCATGATATATATCGATATTGACTGATATGAAAAAAAGTATATTGTGATCAACTTTTTTCCCATATCCCCCAGCTCTAATACCTCCTCTAAACAAAATCTCTTTTTTCCTTTACATACATGCATACCTGAGTTTTGTTTTTATTTATTTAGCATCAGCCTCAGCATGTAGTAGACTGTATTTTTTCACACCTTCACTTCAACAGCAGTCTCAGAGATTCAATAAAACTATCAAAGGATCGTCCGTTTTTATGCTGATGGTCTTGTTGGCATCCAGAGCTAATAAAAACAAATCAATGTTCATTCCAGTCTGTTCGTTCATACATACATACATACATACATACATACATATGTATGTTTGTATGTATCTGACATGCCAACATAACAGCTGCCTGTCTGTTACCTGTCTTGTAGCTTATTAACTTCCCACATGTGTTTCATTTTCCCTGTTCATTGCTGCTCTCTCTTGCGAAATGAAATTACACCTTCGACCGCTGTCCCCGGTTCATCCTCCGTTGCTAGTACCTCCTTTTGCTAGCTCCTGCTCGCTCCTCTGTCTGCTGTGTAGACAACGTGCAGCGTCACGTGACATAATGGACACGTACCTTTAAGGTCCTGGCAGAGATCTAAAGTCATAAGCAGCCGCAGTGTAAATGAGCACATCAAGGAACTGATAAGCAGAACCGAAATTATTATTTTCTCATGGGTAACTGGTACCCCCTAAATTTATTTCCATTCCTATGTGGAACTGAATTTCAGTACCCAACCCTACCTATCACAACAGAATCCTCACATACTTCTGCTTGCCCACATCAACATTATCCCACCCAGTGGCAGGTTCTACTGTATCAGGATGAACCACAATATTCACCTAATCTATCTGTGGTCATAATGTTGTAAAGCAGTTTGTTTTGAGACACTGACATTGAGACCTTTGGTGTTCATAAAATGGTGATGTCCATTGTGGGACAAAGACTGACAGGTCCCCCTCATCATTCCTCAGAAGAAGTATCTCAGTGAGTCTTTGGGATTCTGAACACTGAGTATGAATTTGAGCAGTTTTTCTCACATTTTTTTGGTGTGACTCTAGGTCTTAATACGTTTTTATTATACAGTTTAAACAAAGAACTTTATTGGTGATACTAATTTTCCTAAAATCTGGACCAAATCCAGAAAACTCTTTCCTACCCTGTGTGGGGGTGAGTGCTCCGTCAGCCAGC
The DNA here is from genome assembly GCA_962446985.1 of Xyrichtys novacula. NCBI lineage: Eukaryota > Metazoa > Chordata > Actinopteri > Labriformes > Labridae > Xyrichtys > Xyrichtys novacula. Next base: position 24,336,526 of record OY660866.1, on the reverse strand, counting down.
GGGTAGTTGAGCGTGCGGATGAGGAGGGTCATGTCCTCATGTCGGGAGCAGTAAGTTGCCCTCTGGCGGCCAGATACGTAGACGTCATGGTGCAGCCGTTTAACGCGCTCCACCACTGACTGAGCCGCTGTTTCCAGGCTGGTCTGCTGGGCCAGTTCTGCTGCTACCATGGCAACAATTTCCTACGTTGGAGAGCAGAAGAAAAAAAACAGAGAGGAAGACTGGTGTTAGAGTTAAGAAGCTAATGTGGATAATGAAGATGAAATGATGGAAAAACAACAAGCCAGAAGGATAGAAGTTAACATGACTGACAACCTGAGTGACAGAAAACCAAACTTGGAGTGAACAAAGAGGAAAAATCGAGTTACAGAAAGAACTAAAGTTAAAACCTCAATGAAAAGGAGCCAGGAAGACAGGAGGAAGGGGGAAGTAACAGGACAGAATGGATAGACACAAACAAGCAGATCAGAGATGAGAAGATGGTTTGAGGTGTTGGTTTGCAAAACAAAGAAAGTTACTCATTCAGAGACTGAGAGAAATTCAGAATACAGTCGACAAAGACAAAGTGAAGACAATGTGGTTCCAGTCTTCAGGATGGATCTGCTGACCTGATTGGCCTGCTCAGCTCCGTGGGCGGACTCAAGGGCATTGATGAGACCTTCTGACATCAGCAACAAGAAGCCTGTCACGCTGTCCAAAGACTGGCTGCCATGAATCTCTGGCTCCGCGATGATCGGCCTTGTCTTGGCCGCGCTGATGGTGGAGGAGAACAGGAGAAGATGGATACGTTAGCAAGCGGGTTTATATCAAAGACGGGGGTAGTGGTTGTGGTGGTGGTGGGGGGGTGAAGAAGCAGAAAGAGAGAAAGGTGGAGGAACTGAGGAATAAAGAGACAAAAGTGCACCTGGTCTAAAGACAATAAACCGGGCTAATTTCATAGAGCCAAAGAAACGTTTCTGTGCGGTCCACATTGAATTTCCTGCACTCTCTTTGTGAGCACTAAGGAGGAAATTCTAGAAAGATTCTTCTGTGTGTTTTATCTGGGATCAGGATTGGAATGACTTGTAGATATCTGAGCCTGATTTGTTTGGCCTGGACTGCGGACAGGGGCAGGAAATGAGAAGTGCGAGGGAGAGGGGGCCCCCCGAATCATGGAATATTTTGGGCTGAGCTGTGGTAGAAGAGAGGCTGGAGGAGAGTCAGATCTGATAATCAAGAACATAATATGGAGACAAAGCTGAGTGCACAGACACAGCTGCAAAACTCGAAACTTATTCTACGCTAACATAATTTACAGACGGCTTCAATTTTGTGTGTGTGTGTGTGTGTGTGTGTGTGTGTGTGAGAGTGGAACACTAATTATTACAGACAGATCAACATGTCAGGGAGTGCTGCTTATTTGCTGATTTTCTTTACAGGCATCACTTTCAGTTTCAGCTTGTTAAACTCTCACAGTGGATTTAACATATTTTAAAGTGCACCTTCATTTGCTCAAAATAACTCTTCTGCATCGACAACAAGGAATGTAGCTGTTCTTAAAAGGATGTTTCGGCGTAAAATTAATTTAGGGTCAAAACACAGTAACACCAAGTTAGTGCTTCTCGAGTTATACCAACTTTAGTAACGACCGCAGGATAGCAATACACAGCGGTCTGAGGAGCCATAAACAAACCTCAACCAAAGAGCCACTCTATAGCCACAAATAATGCTCAGAACAGCACCAATCTAAAGGAAATCACTGTACACATTTGCGATTTAAACCTGTTCCTCTTTCGCTCTCTCTCTCTCTCTCTGGGAACCCCTAAAGCAGATTGCTTGTGTAGATTTTACAGTAAATTCATCCAAGACCACAAGATGTTAGTCAGCAGTGGGGATTACAGACACATGCATGTGAGAGCGAGGTCACAGCACCCCTATGTTTGCAGTTTTGCTAGTTCACACAGTGACAGATTGGGTGGCATTTTCAAAACATTCCACTCAGTAGCCTCCAGCACCCCAAAACACCACATTACATGAGTCTGTGTACAGCAATGGAAACAACCCCCACCCCCCCAATAAGAGTTTGCCAATTTCTTTTGTATACGCTTACTTGTAAAGAGCCTTTTCAAAGGTGATTTTTTTGGGGGGATTAGACAAAAAGAACAAAAATCAAATCAAAATACACGGGTGAGGTAAAAATGAAATCTTTGCCAGAAATAACACTGGCGACACCAATTCTTTTTCACATCTTTAGTTTGGTCATGACTTTTGTAGTTTTTCTTCCTCGTTTTTTGTTGATTGTTCATGTGGTCTTTAAACTTCAGATAAATGAGATTTTGTCTTTTTGTGTGCTGCAGAAACCTGCAAACAAAGTAGTTTCATCTGAGTAAGAGCAGCCAAATGTACAAGGCTTGAACAGTCCTTTTATGTTTTTGCAGCACAAGAATATGTAGAATAAAAAAGCTGTGGTACTGCTCACCCTGTCTGACAAAAACAGGCATTTTGCACATACTAAGAGTTTGGTCTTGTTTTCAATATTTAACTGTCATCAATATTGACTCAACTGAATGTTGTGCAGCTTTTCCAGAGAAACAAGGAAAACCAGCAGAAAAAAAAAACAATCACAGAAAATCTGATTCAGAACAGTAAGCTTGAGTTCTGACTCCACCTGAGTAAGTCGATCTCATTGTAGTTGAACTTGACCCGATAGTCTCCGAGCCTCCTGGTGCTGCTCTGGCCAGCAATCTGCCCCACCTGCTTCACTCGAGCTGAATCCACGCCTGTTTGAGAGACCAAGAGGGAGGAGATGAGTTTGCGGATTGCAGCGTGATGATATTCAGAGGGAATGTGGGGGGAGGAGTGGGAGATTTTGTATGAGGAAGGAGGGGATAAAGCAATAAGACAAGAGCAATAAGGAGACGCAGGAGAGGGGGTTGGGAGGAGTAGAGAGGGACACATGAAAATATGAAAGGAGAGGTCACCTTCAGCTTGGTTAATGGAACGACTGCCATTTCATTTGAATCATTCAGAGAAGAGCCCCAACAACAGAATCATGAAGCTACTCTGAGAGAGACAGAGAGCTCTTCCTGTTCCCCTCACTGTGTGGTGTGTGAAATGATGCTAAACAATGCAGCTAATTCTCTGTTTTACATGTGATATTCATTACAGGTGCCCCGCTGCACCTGGTGCTTCTTCTGAAAAACTAACCACAATGTATGTGTTTTCTGGTACATACACAGTCCTAATTACTGGGCCATTAGGAGTGCTATCCATCAGGGATGAATGGCTGGAAGCCAGCTGGTCTGCACTGAAACATGCTTTAAACTTAAAAGACCATTGTGTGAGCTCAATATGGGACCACATGTTGATTATTCCTACCTGACTGGGGGTAAAACAAAGACGTGGAGTTAGCTTTGGAGTTTACTCTTGACAACCAATTACTTGATACTTGATTCATTGTTAACATCCCTAATGCTAATGATCCACAGACCAGAGCAGGGGCAGCCGCTGGTCTTTCAAGGAGGGGAAGCTCATTTTTTCCACGGCCTACATCATAAATGTGCTTGTTTATTTCTATGTAAGTTCTACCCTCCATTCCTATTTTAAGAAAATGATCCGTGACCCTGTTGTGACAGAGGAGAGTCCACAAAGTTGCTGGGACTCGGTAAAGTCTCTGGATCAGTTCGGAACAACGGAATGAAAAACTTAGAAAATGCTCCGGCGGATGTTTACTTGAAGATCGCTGATTCGCTCACTTCGCTGTCAATCAAAAAGGGATTCTGCCTCAGACAGACCATCCAATCATCATGCAGAAACTGAGTCCCACTGCCCCATAGACCCCCACAGACGCTGAGCGTCCAATGGGTGGGACAAAGCCCAGCTTATATCCAATGACCGTCCAGTTCCGTGCAGTGAAACAACCCACCCTATACTTCCCCACTGAACTCAGTAGATGCTTAGCGTCTGACTGTGTAAAGCTCTGTGTCGCTTCAGGGATGAATGAGAAGGAAGTTGTGTCGGTTACCTGTGATAAGTAGCTGATTCTGAACAAAAGATGAACGCATTCTAGCACATATTTAGTCAATGAAATGTACAAACAGCAGTACATATTTCACCACTTTTTTTTTTTTTTACATTTTCAGGGAAGCTGAGCTTCCCTTGCAGTTTTACAGCAATTGCCACTGGTACTAAGTTATAAGAGAACTATTGATTCAAAAAACGACCATATCTTGAAGAGAGGAAGGGTCTAACCTGTAAAGGCTAAAAGATACAGGATCCGTATTTAGTGCGTATTGGCAGCATCAGTATCGTGGCAAGTCTATTTTTGCTACTCTACGCTTCCAATATGTGTCAATCCACACAGAGACTATCGTTCCAGACAGGAAGTCAAGCACGAAAACCGTGCATGTCATCCAGTAAATTTCAAAATAAAACACCATATGCGAACTCCCGACTGTGTATCAGTTTGTGTAGATGAGAAATACTTCCTGGTTCTGGGTTTATCAGTAACACAGAACAATCTGATGGTCAATCCCTGATCCATGTGGACCCCAACAGGACTTTGAACTGCTAACTCTGTCTGAAGGTAGCATAAAGTAATATAGTTTACTTTATTAAACACCAGTAAACCTGTAAAAACCCAAACTGTAAAATCACATTGCTTTTTCACATACAGTAAAGGCTCAACAGTCACTGAATTATATCCAAATTAGCAGGAAATAGACAACAGAAAGGCAAAACAACCTTTTGTGTGCATGTTGTTCCCTCTATACTGAGCCCAGCTGAACCAGGCTGCACTACACTGCTACCACGCTCCAAATACGCAACCTGTATGCCATACTCAGTGCTGCTATACGGAGCAAATACGGAACGTAGAGATAGACTGAGGTCATTTATCAAAACAATGGACTTCTGTGAAACCAGCCTAAATAAGGCCCTGATGCTGCCAAGTTGCCATGAAACAAGGTTCCACCTCCACTCCTTGTATAAATGGATCTAAGCACCCTCCATCTTTTCAGTCTGTGTGTCTTTTTAAAGGACTGTCTGTGTGTCTCACCCAGTGCAGCCAGTCTCTGCAGCTCGTCTTCATTGTCAGTGCTGTGAGGTCGTCCAATCTGGAGAACCTGGTTTTGTCCATCACTGCTGGACTTACACAGCAGTGCCCGGTTTGTACCTGGATCATAACACATACACACACACACACACACAAACACACGATCAGTGTAGTCAGGTTGCTAAAGTCTGGTAAAATGCTTCTTTTCAATGAGTGATAAACCTGGGATGAGTTGAAAGTACACCCTGACTCTCTATTAGAGCACATCTTTCATCTCTGTTCCCAGTCTCCATTCACATTTGGCCTTCTAATTTTCTCACACATCACTGATGCAGAGATGCTACTTCATTGACGCTGCTCCAAGGTGACTCACAGGCCAAAACCTCCACAGATGAATCATTAAAAAAAAGAAGCTAAATTTTAACCACTGAATGTGGAGGCGAGTTTTAAAAGGCATAAGGTGATCAAAGATAGATGACTAATTTTGATGATTAATTCGAGTTTTTACTGACGGTTTTTCCACCTACCATAGGAGCAGGACTCTTAAAAGATACATTCACACAGCCCGAGTTTCTGTTTCCATAATCACATCAAAGTACAACCTGGATTTCATTTTGGCTGAGTGCATTCCTCCTGCTTTTGCTCTCCACATAGGCTTATTTTCATGCATACACTAAAGCCTGCTGAACCATTATTGGTGGATACTTCTCAGATGACAACGGAACAGAAACTCACATCAATCAAAAACTACTGGAACTTGGTTTGAAACTTTGTATGCAGTGTGAGGTCTGATAAAAGCTTGTTTTCAGGGTTTTTAGTGCAAAGATATAACATTGAAAAAAACGTTCCTGGTTAGAGCTTTACTGGTTGATTCAAAAAGTGACAAAAAAGTTTATGTCAGTAGACACAGAAAAGAAAACAAACAAAAACAACATTGACTTTGACATTTCTAGTCCTGTCCAGAACCAGCTCCTCTTCCCCCAAATTTCAGATTGGACAAAGGTATGCTGCTTGGTTAAATTGCAGAGAAGTCCGTCCAATTAGATGCCCATGTATCCCTCTCTGTCGTCTCTGTGGGGCTCCTGTGCTTCAGCTCCCATAACCCTGTGTGTTTATCAGGCAGTGCGGCAACTTGGTTTCAAACCAACATCCTGTATTTGTCAAAAAAAAAAAAAAATTGGAACTATCTCAGTGAACTTGGTACCCATTCTTCTGTTTCATGTGTAAACTTGCCCCATGGCGGCAATGAAAGGCTCATCAAGTCTGATATATGTTCATGTACCCCTGACGCCCCCTACACACACTCCCACTCCCAGCATATCAAATTATGGGCCATACAACCTTAACTGTCAAATATATTTCAAATCAACACCCAGCTGGGAGTGCTTTCTAAAGCACATTTAGTCTAATGTTTAAACCTCCCTTGGATTCATGTTCTGTCAACTTTGAACTCTTGACCTTAACAAAACGGACCAATAAGGAGAGAGTCCTCCCTTCTTCTTGCCTTCCCTTAATTACTGCCTGCCCTATTTTCTGCTCTGCGCGTCATCCTGAAGGACAAAAGAAGAGGAAATCACAAAGAGAGGGTGAGGGGCCCTTTTCCTTCACCTGCAGATTCAAAATTGCAAGCAAAGACACAGTAACATCCACAGCACCAAGGGACGCACTTTCTTGCACAGTTACTTGAAATAAAGGAAACCTAACAAGAGAAAACTGATTAAATCAAACTGAAGCAAGAATAGAGGGAGTCTGGTGCATTATAAAACTCTGTGAGAACTCCCGAAGAGAAGAAATACTTTAAGGTTTTCTTCCTCACTGTCTCATTATTATTTCCCCACAGCACATGATCTAAAACAGCCAACTTTCTGCCCCTATTTCATTGTGTATTGGATGCTTATTTATTCATGTCTATGCATTTCAAAGCTGTGACTACCCAATGGGGATGAATGAGAAAATATCATACACTAAAATACTGCAAAATGTCATCATGTGAAATGGCATCAATTGTCTGAAATCCAGTGTTAATATTATTGGTCCTTACATAAATTGAAAACTCAAAGAGTAGTTATCTGTGATTGTCTGCGTGAACATTCATTCCATGGAGGAGCTGGCAGTGCTCTCTGTTGTGTCATCTTAATACATCTGAAGCCTCTTAAACTGGACTAAAAGGTCCTTCACTCAAAAGCCCTGTCTCACAGTCTTGACGCTGTAAACCTGGTTTTGCAGAGACAGCCTGATGTGCACATAAGTGTATATGTATGTACTTATGAATATGTATATGTGTGTGTGTGTGTGTGTGTGTGTGTGTGTGTGTGTGTGTGTGTATCTCTTTGTGCACATCAGGTTGTCTCTGCAAAGCTCCAAGATGCAGAGAGCAGAAGTTCATATCGTCATTTTTAATAGGGTGACAAATTTGGCGTGCTGTTTTGCAGAGATAAGACCTCTAAAATGTATTTGACAGAAAACCTGTATGAATTTGGTACTGGACAGGTGTTAATTGTGCATTATTCTATTTTTTTCCTTTTATTTTCTAGACTCAATCAAAGATTGAATTTCCCCTCAGGGATCAATAAAGTTCCTCTTATCTTAGATCATGATCCCGTTTACTTTGAAAGGAGCCTTAGCAGGCCTTGTAGTCTTCAGACAAATGTAAAAAAAAAAAGTCCATAGCTGAGGAAAATAATTCTGTTCTATATCTCAGCTACTAAAGTCCAAGCACTGCCCTGTCTAGATACAGCAGCAGTAATCTCTGCTGGCAACCCACTTTCGGCCCTGAAACAGATATAAGAAATTCAAACCCAATTTTTTGTGCATGTTGAACATGGAGAGTAAGCCTGCTTTTCAGAAACTACCAAACATAGTCTCAATATTTCTTGCAAGTTGCTATTTAAGCTCTCACACACAAACACATGCATGCGTGCACGCACACACACAGAGAAACCAAAGCATCCTTGAAATGTAAATTTGGGGCAAAGGCATTGCTTCCATGACCTCCAAAATGACTGAGCATCCCCCACATCTTCATAATTCTGGACATTTATCCTGCTGAGGTGCCCTTGAGCAAATCACTGACTACTTGTTTTGTACTTTTTTCCCCATTTTTTTCCTCTTATGACAGTTTCAAGAGTTAGCCTCTGTGGGAAACAATCTTGTTTATTTACATTAGCTAGTAAACAGAGAAAAGTAAGGACAAGGGCAAATATCTCCAGGAACCTGATGGCATTCAAAAGTCAATATAGTTTACCTGCTGCCAACAGGATTTGTGACAGTTTTTTTGTACAAAACATCAACAGACTTAAAGCACACACATGTTCAGAAGTCTGCAGCCCAGTATACTCTATTTATTATTAACTGTGATGACCTTACTCCACCTGTAGACTCCCTGGGCCTTTGAAAGTCTCATGAAGTATTTTTCTTTCCAAGGCCTGCTACCACATTATTTCCTGCTTTTTTTTCTAGTTCAAACAAAAGTCTGGTCCCTGAGCTCCCTGGAAAAGATCTTTGTTCCATGGAAAATTCCCACAGCAGGGGTTCCCTATCCCTATCCACTTTCTATCAAAGCCACAAACCAGAGCAACAAAATACCTGTTTTTTTTTGTTGTTGCTGTTTTGTTTTTTCTTCCTCTTAAGATGTTTTTGGCTTTTATCTTCATTGATAGGACTGCTGAAGAGAGAAGAGAAATATGAGCAGGAGAGAGTGGGTACTATCCTGACTGAGTCCAACCGGCACCCTTGACTAGGTATTTCAAAGACTTACAAGCTCTCAGCCAAAACCTGTTGAAGCCTGACATCTACTGGTGCAGCACAGACTTTTGAGCAGCTATCTCTGCCAGCTGGTATCAGGTGAAAAGAGCAAGGGGAGACAAAACGTTTGTGTTTATGACAAAAGTTGTCAGTAATGAACCCACAGTACAACTCATGTACCGAAAAATGTACCGTTCTTTGTGTAAACGTGTGTGCGTGTTTATCTCCATACCAACATTGGCGATATAGAGCTTGTTGTTGAGGATCAGCGCCACCACAGCCGTAGCTCCTCCCGACACCTCCTGCTCCAGCTCCTTCAGACGTTCCTGCACCTTCTGACTCTGGGAGGAGTGGTGAAATGACACGTTCTGACCCGCCGGCATCATGATGACGAAGAAAACGGGGGGAGGAGGCAGAATCAGAGAGAAGGATAATTAATAAATAAAAGCAGAGAGAGAGGGAGAGGGATGGTGGGGAAGAAAGGGGCTGAATGAAGAAAGAGAAAATGAGACAAATGATAAAAGAGGAAGCGAGACATGAGAAGAGATGAAAGGCAAGTGGGCACAAGAGGAGAGGGAGAAGTGGAGGAAGAGAAGAAGAAGGAGGAACAAGAAAACACAGGAGGTGAGATGAAAAAGGATAAGAGATGAGTGGGAGCACAGGAGATATGAAAGAGAGAGCATGAAAGAGATCTAGATAAGCAGACACTACAAAGTGAGAGGAAAAAAAGGATGAGAACGGGATGTTCTTAATGAAGCAGCTCAAGCTAGGAACACCAGCTAACAAGAACGCCCACACCGACAGTATTATCAGGATCGAACTATACACCAAGAAGCAAAGCAGAGAGGAGTAGGTACGGCACAAAGAAAGAGAGATGGGTGGGGAGGGGTGTGGAGGAGGAGAAGGAGGAGCAGGGAGAACAGCTAGATCTAGAGAAGGGGAACTGAGCCCAGCTTATCTAATGAAACAACCTGATGAGCCCAATTAGAAACATCACAAGCTCATTCTCCAATGACTGAGCATTAGCTCACTCTCATGCCCAAATCTGTGGTTGCCATGGAAACCGACAGAGAACTTCTCTTCTTCATTTTTGTTGCCCAACGTGTCAATATGCTGAGGAAAGTGTGTGGGTGTGTGTGTTTTGCGTGTTTGGGTAAGTACCTCATTGTGTGGTAGGAGATAGTTGGACAGGTGAGCTTTCTCAGCCAGAGCGTCGTCTATTGTCCCAAAGTAGCTTTTCTCCACCACATCAAAGGCCTGCAACAACACAGAAACATGTCCACGTCAGTTCAAACAGTTCAGTACGTGCTCTCAGACTGTAGAAATTCCAATTGATTGAAGTGTAGATGCTGAGTAAGTGATAAATAAACACCTTTCGGTATTTATTCTGCTGGATAACCTGGTTTCTCACTTATAACCTAACTTTGTGACAATACTCGCTTCTGATTGGCCAAAACCTTATAAAGGTGGTTACAACCTGATCACACACATTACATTTATCGAGTCAACACTTTGTAAGGAGTTTCAGCACATCTAAAAAGAAAACCTTTGATTTCTGACAAACCACTATCAAAGAAACTAAGACATTAAGTGGTATTAGTGCTAGGTGAGTGAGAGACGTTCACCGAATTTAAGATAACAGAAAGAGCCACCCCAACCTGCGACACGCCACAGGTTCTGGTGGTGTAAGAAAATTAGTTCAGTAAAAAGAAAATACCGACCAAGCATGCCAGCACAAAATTGCTCATGTTTACACTTCACTGGTGTCAACAGGTTTGTATGTTAAACTGGTAGTGGGGGTATAACCTTGGTGTCTGGGGTTTTGACATAGACTGTATAAAGAATGGACAGAGTCTGCCTCCGTGCTGAGTGAAGTCACTCTGAGAACAGCACCCTCTGTTAATGGGCTGCAGTAAAGGTCATAAATCCCACCTCTGCCAGCAAAGCTTATGTGGCTGTGGACAAACTTTGGAAATTTATTACACAGAACATAAATTTTTCTCCCCCGCTTGCGATGTTGACATGTAGTTACTGTCAGACTGGTTTGTGCTCAAGTCCTCTTTTTCCTGAGCAGCTCCGTTTTTAAAAGTTATTACGGGGTTCATGTTTTCTTTGACTGACACTTGATACAGCCTATTGGCGTTCAAGGATTGCGTAGCTTACCTGGGGGATACGCTGTTTGAGCCGAGCGTCATCACAGCGACTCTCGCCGACTCTCCTGCCGAATGCGCGCATCGCTACTGTGCAGCGCTGGTTTTAAGAAATGAAGAAAAATCCCGGAAATACCGAGAACTTTTTGGCTTCTAATCTGTATACAGGCGGTAGGCGGAGCCAAGTTGTCCATGGTATATAGAGTCTATGGGTTTTGACTTATCCTGTTGTGGTTCTACTTTACATAGCTATACATAATCCCTTGCATGACAACCTCTTAACTGTACACAACTCCACTTATTACGAAGTTAAAAATTGATTTAACACAGAATTTGTAATCAGAATTGATTATTCAACATTTTAACAGGGTTTTTAACATGACCTTTCTTCCTTCTTTGTGCTAAAAAGAAAACAGTCCCTCTTTACAACTTGAAAACTAAAAAACTTCTCCTCTACACTTCTTTTTCCTCTCACTACTACCCTGTGCTCATACGCATTATTAATTCATAAGCCTCATTATTAATTAAAGAGCCTTAAACACCTTCTGGAAACATATTAGCCTATTATCTGTATTGTTTGTTGGATCGTTTTCTTCAATCTCAATCAAACGTTGTAACAGATTTTTTTCCACCCTGAAGTCCATCTGTCCACACACTTGATACCATTTGTTGTGTAACTATCAACATGGGCACTGTGTAACAATATAAACAAGCACAGACCTGTGTGAGGATCCTGCGGACGTCACTGTCTGTGTGACTGGATTTGAGCTGTCCCAGTAGCAGTTCAGCCGTCAAACACTGGGAGGCAAAACTAGCTACTCTGCTGCCATCGTAGCCGTTAAAAACTCCATACAGAAAACAACCATCCTCACCACTGTTTCACAGAGAAAAAACAACAACATTAAGTCTCCTACTTCATCACAATAAAAATGATAAAGATAGACACATTTAGTAAAAACTCTTTGCACTGTCAGGAGGTTTCTAAGTGCAGTATATTTTAAAACTTTCAAGCTATGTAAATGTTGAATTTTAAAAATGTTAGCCACTGAAAAAGTTTACTCATTAACTCCGGCCTCAAAGGTTCTGACTTCTGACAGAAACGTGCCTGTATGTGAATCAGCAAACATTAAACATTAAAGGGATACTCCAGCATAAAATCCTTTAGTACTTTTCTGTTTAGTGCCATTGGTGTTGTACTTAAATCTTGTAAAAAATAGTGTGCTTGTAAGAAGCAAGTCACATACTGTGACACCTTATAAAGTGAAGTTTGCACCCAGTTATCTTTTATTTCACACCTTGGCCATGCTGGGGCCTTCCAGAAAGACTCACCTGAACCTGAGGTGTCCGTCCTCGTTCGGGTGGCTCTGAGATCCTTTACCATCCGGACCGTACACACAGTTGGGGGCTGTGCCAACCGCACACATCTGACACAGGGGCAGGTCATCAGTCCAGCTCTGATGCTGTCATGGCAGACGAGTAAATAAACTGATTAAACTTGAAATGTTTAATTCTGTACACTGTGACAAAGCTTCAGACGTACTACGAGGCTGCATGCTGCAATATTCACTGTGTGCAAACATGTACAGTCTGTGACACTGGCAGCTCAAGTACAACCTCGGCTCCTTCATGTAGTTTATGAAAAGGATAAGTGAGCCAACATTAAGTTGACACCGGTCACAAATATACCTTACATTAGTGTACTCTAACTTACTCCAATAAATCGCATTATCTCGAGATCAAAGTTTAGAAAGCAAGCTAACTGTTAGCAAACCGCTACATAACATCGACCCAGCCGGCTAGTGTTAGCATCGATGAACGGCACTATACGAGCCAGAAAACGATTAAAAAAAACCCCACAAACGACACAAATGGAGCTACAGGACACAATAGCAATCCCTGAGATAAGCGCAATAACAATTTTACAGGGTCGTGAAAGCAATTAAAAAGCAGAGTTTCACTCACACTCTGCATTAAATTCCGACGCTGGGCCGCCATACTGGACGGTATTTGCTACGTTCATGAATTCACTGCATCGTCGGAGTTTCAAGTATCAAAATGATAAACACGCCTGTTATAGACTTAAATGAAAATACTATCACATAAAACCGTACAAGCACATACTTAATAAAATATATTCATTAGCTTGGACATTTCAAATTTAAATATACAAGTTAAACGGAATAACATTTACTTCTCAGTAGGTCTTGAGAACCCTCAAAATATCTGCAAGTTTTGAAAGTACATAGAGCAGTGAGAGAGGTAACTAATGTTGCTCAAATTTAAACTTTTTCAACATGACTCCATTTCTCTTGCGGTAGTTGTGATTCAAATACTGTAGTCATCGAGCTTATCAGAAAATTTCCGACAGTACATTAATGCATCATCCGAATCCTTTGCAGAGCTCTTAAAATATATATATATATATTCATATTTTTTATTTTCTTCGTTATCATAGCAGCTTTAATCATTGAATGGACAAAAAAGATTAATTATATTCTTTACAACAGAGGGGAATCTTGTCTTAACAAATATCACTTCCGTGTTGTCAATATGCGAAATTTCCTTGACAGTATCGCCACCCTATGGAAAAATGTGGAACTACAGAAGAAAACTGCAGCTCGGCCAATGAGGTCAATTAAGGAGCAACAACAACAACAACAACAACAACAACAACAACAACAACAACAACAACAACAACAACAACAACAACAACGCGTTTATCTTGTCTGCTTTTGTCATTTCCCGACAACATTTCAGACGCACTAAAATAGGGGATAATGCCCATAATTACATCGTTCATCTAATTGATTTCTGGAAGCAAGTAAGCAAGTTGTAAAAAAAAAAAAAAAAAAAAAACGTTCAAAGCTTGTAATGCAATGGAAGGTAATTCAGATTTTTATAAAGAACACAAAAAAGAGCACTTTGAAAGGCTGTCATTCAGCTGTATGAATGAACTAATATTAGTAATTTATTCAAAGCATCTTGTAAATTTATTCATCCCAATCTTGTAAAACGTGCACTTGGTTTTAAATTTAAATTCCTGTACATGGAGGGTGACATGTCATGTTTTTGTCTCAATTCAGGGGGTCAGCAACAATTACAATTTACATTAGGGGGTAAATTAAATAAAGTTCTTCTTTCTTATAAGTCATTGCCCTGGACTCCCATGTCAACAGATCAAGATCCTGAACCTGCATCAGATACCTAGTGGTTATGCAGCTTGTGGCGATATGAAAAACACTTCACAATTGGTGCCTGAGAAATTATTAACTTATCTTTGAAAACATTCCTTTCGGCCTCTGTCTAAGGACCCCCCGCACTCCTAGTTCTCCAGGAGCCTTCTCCCCTGTTGCTTTGCAATAAAACCCTTGTCATGAGTTAGATGGTGTTTCTCTATGTAGCTACAAAAAGAAATTAGATTCTATGGTTTGGACCCTAAGTTAAACATGGAAAGTTTGAAAATGGACAAAAAACAAAACAAAACAAAACACTGTAACTTTGGTTCATGTAACTTTTAAAACAAGCTTTTAGTGCAATCTGTAGTCACATTCTGAGATTACTCCACAAAACTGGAAAATTGTTCCATGTTTGTTTTTGGGACTGAGTATTTAAACTATTTGTGTAAAAAATATATAGAAAGGAAAACATCAGCCTTTAATGGTTAACAGCTGGGTTGGGCAACCAAAATATGGCCAAAGTCATTGTAATATGGGGCTAACGAGTTAGCCAAACCCCGATTAGTTCATTAGTTAGAGTCTCTAACTTATTGTTTTCATGAGCATGAGTGACTTATAGCTCATTTCAATCTCACTAGCACAGAACTGTGATTCCTGTCACTCCAAACGTAGTCCACTCCAGACAGCTGCTGCTGGTGTATGCTCACGTGAAGTCTTTGGCTTAGCTAGTTGCCAACCAGGCTGCTTGCGACTATAAGTATAAAGACAATTATGGGCCAGCTAACATTAGGGGCCCACTGACATTTATAGTGTACAAGGCCCAGAATGAAGTGCAAAGCCCCTGAATATGGGGCTTAAAAGTCAGCTGAACCACGATTAATTCATTGGTTAGAGTCCCTAACTTTTTGATTTCATGAGCATGAGTGACTTATTGTTCCTTTCCATCTCACTAGCACAGAACTGTGATTCCTGTCACTCCAAAGACATCAAAGTCTCATTCATTTTGACTTGGCTGCTCAGACTTTGTGTCAGACATGAATCTTAATTTGAACCACATAAAAAACTGGCCCAAATCTGATTTGTAAATACTGGATTCCACGTGACTTGTCATGTTTATACTGAATACAAAATCAGATTGGATGTGTCATAAAAGATAAGATTTGAGTCATTTTCCTTTGCTGTGTGAATATTTTTGTGTCCTTCACACCAGTTTGGCCTGCAGAGCCAAACATTAACCGGACTTCAATAAAAAATAGTAAAGGAATAAATCAGATGTCACATGTTCATATCAGTGTCTTAGCAGTATTTCTTTATTTTTACCAGTTAAAATCAAACACATCAAAAACATACATTTGGAGACAATCTTTTCTTAAACCTGACTTTGCAGTTTAACAGATTTCACAAAGGAACATCACACATTTCTACGGTTACACGGTACAGTATAAAGTATATACGTATATGCATATGTACTTTGATAATTTGGTCACATTTTTGTTGCTGTTTTTATAGTTGGTATTATTATCCCAAAATAAAAACTTCTCCATACCCTGAAAGCAACAGAAAGGAGGTGTGGATGACCTCTCCGTAAATCTTAACACGATAACACTCAACAGAACATATATCTTCTTTCTTATGTCTTTTCTTTTTTATACAGAACTAGGATAATGCCCTAAAATAAAGCATATTTTTTCTTTCAAACAATCTAATATACTGAATTATAGATTTACATATATTTATAGAGAGAAAGATATACTTTGTTCTTTAAGAAAAATGGAGAAATGCATGTTCATAAATACTCAGAATGATCATGGTTGCCTGTTGACATATAATGAGAAGAAAAAAGCTGCAGGTCTGCAGTGTAGAATTTGGTGTGTAAAGGCCGGTTGATAGAGAACTGTCGTTTTTCTGTCTGTCATTTGAGATGCTCTATCAGTGTGTTGATGCTTATTTTGTTCAGTTTATTAACATGCTTAGGAGCAAAAGCAAGGAAAAAAAAACAAAAAACAATCTGCTTGCTTTTGCTCCAAAGACGCTAAAAGAGGAAGGAGGATTTCTGTGGATGTTGTTGGGTTTGTGTCGCCCTGTGTTCATTGGATTTCACTTGGCAGTCAGCACTAAGGCAACAATTGAGTAAAGAAAAAAGTGGCTTCTTCAGGGAAACGAGAAAACACACGCTGTCCCACATCCACGCTTCATTAAAACCCAAAGGACCTTTCAGCACACACACATTCACACTCAAACACAAAGTCCTGTGTAACAGCTGAGGGGATTAGTTGCCAGATATGCCACTGTTGCTTGTTTGTCCTGTAATGCACCTCTGAGGAGTTTAGTCAGCAGAAAACTTGTGTTGCCCATGTTAAACCAATATCATGTGAGTGTGTGTTCGTATGTGTGTCTGTTACCTGTGTGTGTGTTTCAATTAACACTGATCTTAGCTGTTTAGCTGACTGACTGCAGATGTCAGAAGATGAAGGCATAGTGGTCACGAGCATTAATTTGCTACTGGGTGACCAATTCTGCAAACCCATGATCTCTGGAAGCTTCCTGCCCCTGTTTTTGTTTATCTTTCTATCCACACTCATTGTCTTTATGAAATCCCACAATCTCCTCCTGTGGATTTCCTGAACCCTTTGCTATTGTATCCCTGAAAACTCACAGATAATTGACATCTTTTCCCAAACTCTTGTCATTCCCCTTGCCTCCAAAAAGGGAAAAAGTTGCCCATAATTTCTGAGATTCAGTCAGATTTTTAACTTGAAAGTCACAGACACTGAATCAAACTTCTCCTCTCCTTAATGTAGTGTGAATATTGCATGTACATACTGAAAAGCACTGGATCAAAGTCAACTCCACTTTGGTCAATTGAATACAGTACCAGTCCAGGTAGGCCACAGATTTAAGCTCAGCCCACTGTACACAAGCTGATCATGAAAGCTGCCAATTTCAGCTGACAGTAAATTACCTTCTACGCATCCAATTAGCAAAATGGGCTTAGGTGTAAACAGTGTCATATATATTGTCCCAGATGCCTGCTCTTCTCAACACCCTGGGAGTCTTCACTGATGCTCTCCCTGCCTTTGCATGCACATAAATGGTAGGGAGGGGTGCTCTCCCAGCCACAGGCTTTGGTATTCCATGTATGTACTTGAAAAGGCAGGGAGTAAGTATTTATTTATTTTTTTTTATATACAGGTGGTTCTGAAAACTTTTATTTAACTACTTTGGAAAATACATTAGTTACTGACTGGCACCCTTAGCAGTTTTGAATGTCATCTGTTCATTTTTGTACACTTAATATTAAAATGTGAGACATAATCATTGTAAAAAAAAAAATAAACGCAGTACCAAAACATCCTGCGTCAGAGGCAGCTTTTTGTTTGTCCTGTAGAAAACTGATGGGTACACAGGAGGAACTTTGTGGACTGGGATTTGGTTGGAAAGCTACCACTGTAATTTTCCAGGAATTTCGCAGACATTAAAAAAAGATCCCCAAATTTACACACCTGATCTTCAGCCTTGGCAGATCTTACACTCATCTGTGGGTCACTACAACTCATTGGTATGCTGTGTGACAGTGCTGTAACTATGTGCCCAGTGCTTTTTAGCGTTACTGAAACTTACCCCCCAGTCTAAACTGGAAACTATGGGCAACTTTGACCTGCAGAATCCTTCCAATAACTCAATAATCCTGACGCTGGTAGCCGCCACTACCATCAAAGGCCCCGTCGCTCTTGGTCTGGCCTCCTCCTTCAGGGCTCTCTACGTCCTCCCCTCCAAAGGAGGTGTAAGGGGCTCCGGCTACATCCTGGCTGGGGTCTGTGTAGTCCTGGGAGAAGAGGGCTGAGTCGGCTCCCAGTTTGTACTTCTGGAAGCCCAGGAAGGACTGACCCGCCTTTGGTGTGGAGATGGTAAAAAAGCAAATGGATGTGGAGTAATGGATTGATAGTGAAGCAGAGATGCAGTGGCGTTAGAGAAGAGGTTTTGGGACACAGAGAGAAAGAAACATTGATTAGTCAGCTTGGAAAGCTTGTGAAGCTCGATTAGAAACAGAGACTGAGTCATTCAGTCTGTTAGAACAAGTTAGTTGTACAGCCAGCAGAGCAAAAGGGGGCTAGTTATTCAATGTTCAGTCCATAATGAGAAACACCAGCTCAATGCCACTCCGGTACACAGAGGACTTGGACCAGGCAATTAAAGTGTGTCTGTGTGCATTATTCAACAGCCGAGGTCCTGCACTGTCAAAGAACACAAATCTTAGCTCAGGCGATATTTAGAGCTGTATCAATACCAGAGTGGAAAGAAAAGCACAGGAGAAGTCGAAAAGCCTCAGGCTATTAGTGATGGAAATTTCCATGAGGCATAGTTCACTCTCAGTCAGAGGTTGAAATCAGGTGAGAAGTTTCTTTTCAGTCTGACGTAAAACTATGTCCTGGTTCTATTAAATCATTTATTTGGATGGTTGATTGCATAATCATCAGATCATTTGAAAAAATAGAATAAAAAACCCTAAAAATGTCTTCATTTTGTTAATTAGTATGTGGATCATTGTGGAAAAGCAGCTATGCAATAAAAGTTATTTATTAGCCAATAACATGCGCAATTACACGTCATAAAATCTTATGAATATGCAATAAAACAGTTTGATGTTTCAATTTGAGCATCTTAAAACTGTCTCACTTAAATAACAAAATCAATCTTAAAGAGCAGTTAAAGCAACAAACCTACGGAATAAACCTCGTAAAAAAGTTTGATAGAGGAAAGCAGAGTTGGGTGGAGAAGTTCAAGGAGCAGCTGCACTAAAAACTCACTTCAGAGTTGGGAAATCTACTTTTCATCTTCTGGGAACTTTCTTTTTCAAAATGAAGATGTTAATACTTGTGCCTTCAACCTGGGGTCTGTTAGCTCAGTTTAGCATAAAGCCTTATGGAAGGGAAGTAAGTTAATCTGGTCAGTCATACATTATTCAAATTCACCTAGTTACACTGTAATAGTTTTTTTAATGACATATAACTTTGCTCATTCAAATCGGAAGACATGCTGGCAACAAAGATGTGATGTGGTTGTACCAGGACTGTCAGCGTGAGCTTTGTTAGGCCCCAAATTGACATCCCCTGCGTCTGAGATGCAACCTTTTAGCTAAGCATGCAAGTGCAGCTAAGTGTGCAAGCTGCATGCAAGTCACTTTAGACTAGTAGATCAAAGAATCAGAGAAAGCAGCCGTGCTGTCACATCAGCTGCAGATCACTGGACGTCAGTGTTTGGTCAGGGTTATCTCAGACTTGGAGCACACCATACCGACAATGACTGGTTATTTTGTGCACGTATTCTTGTATGTCTCTTTTATTTAGTGTTATCCTCAATCACATAAATACATAAAATTAAACACTGTATTTACTACCCTAAAGTCATGAATTTGACTACCAAGTGGTACAGCTGTGGTGATGAGCTTAATTTCACCTCTTTCATTTGATTTCCAAATCTGGATTTTTAAATGTGTTTTTAAATGCAAAGGAATGGAACTTTAAAAAACATGATTTAAAAAAATGCAATTTATCACAATTAAGTATTAAGATTCTACAAATAATTGTGCAACAGCCTTAGCTTATGTGTGACCTTTCACAGATGCTTTTATTTTTGGACAGAAGGACATTTGCACTTGTCTAGTTTGCTACATCTTTATGTATTACTGTATTGCTTTTGCATCATTCAGCCTTTTTCTCCCTTATCTCTTACTGTCTCCACACACCGAGCGCAAGTAAAATCATTCGCGCGAATGAATTACATGTTAAGTCAATGTAAAGATGCAATTAGACACTCTTACTACTCTGGCGGCGCGAATGACGCAAATTGGGCGGGAGCTGAAAATGTCTCAACTTGAGCAGTTATTCGTGTTGCGATAACTAATCAGCACAAAGATTGCCAGGTGACGTATGAAAACGGACATTTGTTCACTGATTTCTAAAATGGAGGACAAACTGATCATGTCGGTGTGAGGGTATCCCGAATTATTTGATAACTTTTCTTTCAATTACAAAAACTGAAATAAAAAGGAGCTCAGCTGGAGGAAAGTGAGTGAGGAGGTCGGATTACCTGGTAAGTTGTTATAAACCTTTGTCTATCACTTGATCCCGCCGGTTGAATTGGCAGGAATTACCATTGAAATGACCGTTCATGTGCAAATGAAGCGAATAAATACTATTCATTAATGTGTCTATATCCGCGCAAATTAAGCGAGTAGAAGATTTTAGTCGCACTTGGTGTGAGCGCCCCATTATTGTTGCAAAATTGAAAGCTGCAGACTAAATTTTGTTTCTATTTTGAGGCACAGATAGATGCACTTTTCTTACCTCCAAACAACAGCTAAGATGGCTGTTTCCATGAAGCTCATTTGCTGCTGTCTCATGTTTAGTATCATTACACCTACACATTCAAGTTACACCATTAAGTGACAAGTACATTTCCCAAGTCAGAGAGTTTAGTCAGGAAAAATAAAGAGAAGGCTCTGAATGTCTGTTCACCACAAATCTATAAAACAAAAACTTCGTAATTTTGTGCAACACACTCTGAGAAATTTTATAAACAAGATATATAAAAATATCACTTGAGGAACTCTAACCAGCAAAAAAGACAAAGCACCAACTGCCACGTAAACTTTCATGTCACTGATAACTCTGCGCAGTGGGTCTGCACTCATTTAAGGGCTTGTGAAGGTACAGCCTCTACTTGATTTCTCTAAAACAGAATGAACTACATAAAAAAAAAAAAGTTTTGCATCATTAGTGTTGGTGTATTTTTGGTTAACATTTAACAGTAAAAGTGGGTGGGGGGCTTTCAATTCAAAACAGATAACAGGATCTTTAGTTGGTGTTAAAGGGCAGTAATCTGAGTCATGCATATTGATCAGCACTTAAATCAGCCCACCTGTACATATATTATCATCGTAATGTTCATGGGTCAAGAGTTATTTAACCACAAAACATAAAGCAACTTTTTACTGACAACACTGATGGTGTTTACAGCTGCTCTTCTCTCCACTGAATTTCTACAACATGCTTTAAGGGTTATCATGTTACCCCAGGTGCCCTTAAAGAAGTGCAGCCACAGGAGTCTGTGCATGTGTGGACGAGCTGTGGAGTGTTAATGCAGCAAGAAAGAGAAGAGAGAGCTGAGTCAGACAAAAGGTTAATTTGGCTGAGGGGGGAACAGCTTGGTGTACTCCTCTTCAAATGACAAATTCTTTAACTTCTCCATAGAGAGGAGAGTCTGAGCACCCTGCAGAAACAACACCCACACAAGTATGAGTCCACATGCATACATACAAAAGGATGGACTCAAATGTGAAGCATTAGGAGTCTTCGTGTGGCTGAGACTCTTACCCAGGTGAAGATAGAAAAGAAGGAGAAGGTTATGGCTGCCCGAGCAGCGTCTCCCCCCTCCCTTAGGGGGTTGTCTTCATGATTGGTTACCTGCCACTGGTTCGCCAGAAAACAGAAACCCACAAACCACATGAAGGACCAGAACGCTGCAAAGAAAAAAAGGTAGAAACAACGTATTAAAATAACATAAACAGAAAAAAAACACAACCTGAGATACAACATACTGTCTTCAAGTTACCACAGGATTAAAGACAATGGTTTCTCCAGCAAGATGAACCTGATAAAGCAATACTGGGTTTTAGCAGCATGCAGTTAACTGAGGCGTCGAACAGCGGTTTAAGACATCACAAATGACTGTTAAGAAATAATCAGTCTTGTCACTGATGGTCTGACATATTTTGTTGGTCGTAAAGAAGCATCAATATCAGTTTCCACTCTCATAATAATCAGCAACAGACTTCTGACAGTAGCTTTAAAGCAAAGTGCCAACATGCTAAACACACTATGGGTCTGATCTACTAAGATCCCAAATAAGGAGTGCTAAACTGTGTGTGCAAACTAAAAAACTGCATGTGCTATTAGTGGGCATGTTGCGGGTGATCTACTATGATTGCGTGCACAATTGATAACAGGTGAAAAAGTGGTGTGGCCTGCCCTTCAGAATGAGGATTTTGCATGTGCTGTCACCATGGAGAGTTTGGGAGAGCAGAGTGGCCATAAACGAAAAATGAAGTTTAAAGCCCTGGAGTTGGAGGTCTAGAAGGAGGAGGCAAATAAACACATTGGTAAACTCCAGCTGAGACATCTTAGCGTTGTCAGAAGAAACACAATTTGTGAGGCAATCTGAAAAAGGGGACTACTGTGGGCAAAACCAGATGATCTGGGATTAGACAAAAAAAGACAGCAAGATATCCACAGAAGAACAAAGGAAAAACCCCTAATAAAACCTCTGCAAATAAAACCAATGGGGGACTGGTTTTATTTGCAACCCTTAGGTCATCATGCAGCCTCAAAAGGGCATTGTTGGATAGACAATATGTCTCTAGTATTTCTATTTCTGACAGTCCAAATATGTTGACACTCCCTCTCTCCGTCATCTGTCATTGCACCTTTGCCCTCTTCTCATCACAATGACTATAGATGCAAAAACAGCGACCGCAATTAGTACATTTGCATCTCCTCCTAACAGTATTTTGCGTGTTCTGATGATCGGCATACATTCTGCATATTTATGACAGCAAACACACTAAATTGATTGTGCCTGCTGTTATGCCAATTTGACAGATGCACCAGTTAAGTAGAACAGCTTTGCGCGTACTATCAACTTTGCATGTGCTTTTGTACGCAAACCTTTAGTAGATCAGGTCCTTAAAGTGTTGGGCATAAACCTTTGGGACAACCTGGAATAGTTTGAGGACTCTGTAGCAGGTTTCAGCTTTGAACGGGGGGGGGGGGGGGACTAAAAACTTTGGTTCAACAGTGATCTAGAATAAGACAGACCTTAAAATCATGGCTACTGGGGTTGGAGGTGAATTTTGGGATGTACAATTGAATATCGTCAGCACAGCGATAGAGAATAATACACCATTTTGTAACTTTGCTGAAAACAAAACCGGACCTTGGATTGAACCCTGTGGAACACCACAGAACCAAGTTGGCTGATTGTTCATCCTTTCATTTGAGCTACCAAGTTTGTTATTCATCTCTCTATTCAGTGATAAGAATTTATTCTTCTGCCAGGCTCTTTCCAGTGATACATAAAAGCTCCTGTCCCATGTGGGATTAGTAAAGTTGTTTGATTGATTCAAAGAATGGAAGAGAGATATTAAAGAGGATTAAAACATTACTCCTTTCCAGCTTTTTACGTTGGTAAGAGTGGCAATCAAGGAGACAGATGATAGAGCTTCATCAAAAGCATCCAGGTAAAATCAGGACACATGCTAGCTGTCCCCTTACAACTGTATCACAGAGAGACAGAAAAAGAGCCAGAACCTGTGTGATTAAAGACACAAGGAAAAGAGAGCTGTGTCTATGATGGGAATGGATCTTAATAGTCTCAGCTCTTGAATATCTTGTCATCTTGTTTGAGTGTCTGTGTCGACTAGAGAAGAGGGAGAGTGACCAAAGCCAAAGTCTCAAAGGCTTGTTAGCACTAGAAGAGCTCTCCACTCCTTATTATCCCGCTCACACCCCCTGTCCTTTTGTTCTGATGATAACCTTCCCGACAATCTTTCAAATATCATTTTAATAGACTGTAGAGAGCATTCATATTTTGCTGTGTCAAATAAAGGGGTGCTCTATAATCTTTAAAGCCATGTATGATTACAAACAGCCCCCCCAAAAAAAAAAAAATTAAAATAAATATTGGAAATTTACAGTTGACAAAATTTCATCTGTAACGGAGCCGACCACCTTCACATCCCAACCCCCCAAAAGAATGTAAGGCCTACATCTGCTCACCGGAGACAAGATGGTGTAAACCAAGGGCTCTATTTTCGTGTCCGCTGGACCCCGCTCAGTGGTATTTTCATCTGAACTTCATAAGTTCATACTTGTTCTCTTTGTTTTGGAACAACCTCTGAATACAGGAAGGAAGGAGATCTTTGAACAAAATCAGTAAGGTTTGAAGATGGACTGTATCCCAGAATTTTAGTGTGTTCAGATTTATAAATAGGGTGTTGGTAGGCTCCCGATACTCTGCTCTTCTGATTATTCGTATGACTCTTTTATGTAAAGTAAAGATTGGATTAACGTTGGATCTATATGTGTTTCCCCATATCTCCATACAGTAAGTCATGTATGGGACTATAAGGGAGCAATACAATAAATATAGAGTTTTGATTCAATATTTCTTTCAATCTATATAATATAGCTATGGTTTTAGACATTTTCCTTTTAACAAGTTTTATGTGAGATTTCCAGCTTAGTTTATGATCAATACGCACTCCAAGGAATTTATATTCTTATACTCTTTCAATTGGTAAATTATTTATCTTTAAGGTGATTTCATTATCTTTTTTTTGGTTTCTAAATATCATAAGTTTCGTTTTATTTAGAGTCAAGGATAATTTATTTATATCAAACCAAGTATTAAGTTTGTTCAGTTCTCCTTCCATTGTGTTCAAAAGCTCCTCCAATTTTTTCCCATGGCAAAATAAGTTTGTATCATCCACAAACAGCACATATTTTAAAAGGTTTGACACGTTACAGATATCGTTTATGTATAAAATGAAGAGTTTTGGACCTAAAACAGATCCTTGGGGAACTCCACACTTTACTTTTTGTATATTAGATTTATCATTGTTGATTTGTACATACTGATACCTGTCTTCAAGATAGCTTTTTAACCAGGAATGTGCTACACCTCTAATACCATAATATTCCACTTTCCTAAGTAATTGTTCGTGATGAATAGTGTCGAAAGCCTTCTTAAGGTCAATGAACACACAGGCTGTAAATTCCTTGTTATTTATGGCGGTGGAAATCTGTTCCATTAAACTCATCACTGCCATTGAGGTGGAACGATTAGTTCTGAAGCCATACTGTTGATCACACAAAATGTTGTGTTTTTCAATGAAGTTATCGAGTTGATGGACAAATACTTTTTCTAGAATTTTTGAGAACTGCGGGAGCAGGGAAATGGGTCTGTAATTTGTAAATAAATGTCTATCCCCATTTTTATATATTGGGATAACTTTTGCAGTTTTCATGCTGTTGGGGAATATACCTGTTTGAAGGGATTGGTTAAAAATATAAGTCAGTGGTTTCACAATACAGTGTACAATATTTTTTACTAGTGTCATATCTATGCCCAGCCAGTCAATGGACTTTTTGTTCTTGCATTTTTTCACAATATCAATAATTTCTTTTTCCTTAACATTCCTAAGGAATATCGAATGGGTATTATTTTGCATGGTTTCTCCTATTTCACGAGTTTCTGTCCCATTTTTCTGCTCCATTATTTCATTTGCTAGATTATTTCCTACATTTACAAAATAGTCATTAAATTCATTAGCTATATCTATATTTTTATTTATTATCATATTATTTTCCTTGACAAAGTAATTTGGTATCTCTACTCTAGCATCACCCTTTTTTATTATGCTGTTTAATACCTTCCATATACCTAGGGTGTTACTTTTGTTTTGATTCAACAGTTTATGATAGTACTCCTTTTTATTTAGTCTCATAATACTCGTTAACTTATTTTTATATTACTTATATTTATTTTCAGCTTCTTTAGTTTTTAGTTTTAAAAATTTTCTATATAGAACATTTTTCTTTTTACATGCATGAGTACAATCCAAAGAGAATAACTACAACTAGTCCAATTACAGGTTGGATGGACACTATACCATGATTTTCTGTCAGTACTCAACATGTGCAGTAAAACAGTCTTTGTCCCATTGTGTGTCATGTTCACAAGCCAATATCTCACACTGACAGGTTAAATCCTTCAGTCCTAAAGTTCCTTGAAATCAACAGCTTTTCAAACTGTTTCATGAATTTTGAAGAGCTTAAGTTATTATGTTTCAATTATAACCCTATTCTAGAAGGAGTAGTGTAGAAATGTTTAGTTTATCTCTTAATCATTTGTTTAGCATTGTTAACCCTTAGGTTGTTATACTGTTAGTTAATAATCTGAATGTTGGTTTGTAGAATCCATTATGAGTTGTTATGAAGTTCATTTACATGTGTTTACCCTTGTGTTATTCACAGTTCATTTGTGTTACTATCCGTTTCATTTCAGAGTAATTTAACATGATCAATGTTCTTTGAAAAGTGATACTCAAAGCATAATGAGAATGTTTGTTAATATGATTCTACAATTATTTATCTGTGTTCAGCATCAAATCCTTTATTATGAACCAAGCAATCAATAACATTAATCATACTGAGTGAATATTTGATCTGACTCCTTTACTAACCAAAAGTATAAGTTGGATCAAACAATCAGGGCTCCTGAAAGTCTCCTCTCAGAAAGCTGCAGCTGGAGATCAGGACCCCCTCCTTTCTCTCCTCACACCCTATACACTGTGTGCACAATTATTAGGCAAGTGAGTATTTTGATCATATCATCATTTTTATGCATATTTTCCAACTCTAAGCTTTATAAACTTGAATGTGTATTGGATATAAGCATATCAGGTAATGTGTATTAGTGTAATGAGGGAGGCTGGGGCCTAAGGAGATCAAAACCCTATATCAAGGTGTGCATAATTATTAGGCAGCTTCTTTTCCTCAGGTAAAATGGGCCAAAAAAGAGATTTAAGTGACTCTGAAAAGTCAAAAAATTTAAAAAGTCTTTCAGAGGGATGCAGCACTCTTGAAATTGCTTAGATATTTGGGTGTGATCACAGAACCAGCAAACATTTTGATGCAAATAGTCAACAGGGTCGCAAGAAACGTGTTAAGAAAAAAAGACGCAAATTAACTGCCAAAGATTTGAGAAGACTCAAACGTAAAGGTACCAGGAACCTCTTATCCTCCGGTGCTGTCATATTCCAGAACTGCAACCTACCTGGAGTGCCCAGAAGTACAAGGTGTTCAGTGCTCAGAGACATGGCCAAGGTAAGGAAGGCTGAAATCTGACCACCACTGAACAAGACACAAGTTGAAACGTCAAGACTGGGCCAAGAAATATCTGAAGAGAGATTTTTCAAAGGTTTTATGGACTGATGGGATGAGAGTGACTCTTGACGGACCAGATGGATGGACCCGTGGCTGGATCAGTAATGGGCACAGAGCTCCACTTCAAATCAGACACCAGCAAGGTGGAGGCGGGGTACTGGTATGGGCTGGTATTATTAAAGATGAGCTAGCTGGACCTTTTGGGTTAAAGATGGACTTAAAATCAACTCCCAAACCTAGTGCCAGTTTTTAGAAGACACTTTCTTCAAGCAGTGGTAGAGGCAAAAGTCTGCATCTTTCAAGAAAACTATGATTTTTATGCAGGACAATGCTCCATTGCATGCAACAAAGTACTCCACTATGTGGCTCGCCAGTAAAGGCCTTAAAAACGAAAGAATAATGACATGGCCTCCTTCTTCACCTGACCTAAACCCTGTTGAGAACTTGTGGGCCCCTCTTAAACAGGAAATTTACAGTGAAGGAAGACAGTACACCTCTCTGAACAGTGTCTGGAACAGTGTCTGGAAGGCTTTGGTTACTGCAACACAAAAAGTCGATCGTCAACAGATCAAGAAACTGAAAGACTCCATGAATGGAAGGCTTATGACTGTTATTGAAAAGAAGGGTAGTTACATTGGTCACTGATTTTTTTTTTTTTAAATTTCAACAATTTTTATTTGTAAATTGAGTTGTTTGTTTATCATTCTCACTTTAACAAGTGAAAATAAACAAGTGAGATGGAAAGTTTGTCATTTTTAATTTAGTTGCATAATAATTCTGCACACTAATAGCTGCCCCCAATAATTGTGCACACATAGATATTCTCCTAAAGAAGCCAAAATCTCACTTTTACTCCCTTAAATATTCAGGTTTGAGGTTTATTAACATTTTGGATTGACCGAGAGCACTGGAGTTGTTCAAAAATAAAATTTATCCTCAAAAATACAACTTGCCTAATAATTGTGCACACAGTGTCGACACTCCCAGTCTGAAGAGTATAAAACCAGTAAAGCTGGGGTGCTCTTGCTCTCCTACATCCTCTCTTGTTTTTCCCTCTTTTGTCCTTTTTTTCTTAGCTTGTTTTCTCTTTGTCTTAATTTTTTTTTTTAAGTCTTTTAAGTTTTCCGCCACGTGTTCATTCACGTTGATTTTTCTTTACCATCATCTGAGTTCAAGCTGTGAAAGTTTAACTTTTTGTTTACATAGCAATTCAAGATTAAGCCTTTAATTGATTTTTCTTTAATTTCGCAAAGCCATTTTTGAATTTTCTGCGTGATTGCCAAGTCACCTCTGAAGCCACCCAGCAGGCCCAAAGTCATCCTCTTAGCCAGAGTGTTGCAGTGAGCCAAAGGAGCATTCAAAAGGATCCATAAGGCATTGGTTTTTGCATTCAGGCCTGTGTGCTGTGACTCCCAGCCTGTCCTTCGTCTGACTTTGGTCCTCTTCAGAGCTGAACCTCTCGAACCGGAAGCCTGGACCTTCCAAACCTGTTCCATCTACTCCAAGGACCAGCCTCACTTAAGTATGCAAACCTCCAGAGCTCCAAACAGGACTGATGCTGTCTCATGCATTCGATTCAGATAACCGCATCCAAATTTATCTTTGCACCAAAGTTAATGTAGGTTAATATGTTAGCGCATAT